>VYZR01098172.1:0-36068 GCA_013400675.1 Oxylabes madagascariensis | reverse complement strand
TCTCTTTTATACTATTTTGCATAAATTAATTTCATTGGTGAAACAAAGGTAAACTTCTTCAATCACATTGGTTAAAACAGATGTTTATCAAGAAACCTCTCCTGTGAGAAAGAATGGATAAACATAGGTACAGTTACAAAAACATTTCTCTTGTTTACAGAAAATCTCCTGGGAAAAGAATTTCTAGATAGCAAATCATCTCAGGTACTAAATCAGGGCTACACCTGCCAGCACAGAAAGCCTGAAATTCTCAGCCTGCAGGGTTCCAACACATTCCCATGCACATTTGAGCCCAGCATCACTGCCCAAGCCAGGGCTGCACATGGTGTTTGTGCTGCCTGTGGGATCTGTTTCCATCCCCCTGCCCTGAACACAAGGCAGGAATCCTCACAGTGAAGAAAATTGCCACGCCCGGGGACACCAACGCTGTTTTATTTTCATGGGGTTTGACCTGGAGCAGGTCTGTGGCTCTTTCTGGTGATGCATGGCTCTTCCCTGGGGGCTGTTTTACTTTTTAATATTTTCTCATGTCCTGCAGATGGTCGTGTGGGCTTCCAAGGGGATGGGCCAGGTGTTTTCCTACACTCATGCAGAGCATCCACTGAGAGAGTTATTGCCTCACACAGCAAATGGATGTGGCTGGACTCATTTTTACACTCTGCAAATGAAACTGTGGACTTTTTTTTGGGGCTGGTTGTTTAAGCTGAAATCCTTCATGTGTCCTTGAATTGTGGTACTTACATATTTCTGTGGAGGGCTGAAGCAGAGGTTTTTTAGCATATAAAAGAAGACTTGGGGAACGATGGCACAGGATCTCTGCCCCTGTGTCAGCAGACAAGAGGAAGAGGGAGGCTAAAGTCTGAGGCATGGAATATTTCTGTAAAATCCTGTAAAAAACACGTTGATCATAAGAATAAGAGAGGAGCTACAGCTTCTCACTCACACAGGACCCTTCTCCCCTGGCCTGGAAAAGCAAGAACGGGTGAGAGCAGAGCGATGGCACCTTTGGGCGATGAAGGAAAAAAACCCACTAAAAACCCTCGAGTTCCCTCTTTCCTCCAGCACTGCCCGTCCTTTCCCCTACTAATTTCTGAAGGACTCTGGCTTAGGAGAAGATCTTGGCAGATGAACTCCTTGTTCTCTCTTGGAGCCTGTGCCGGGAAGGGGGGATGAGAACGGAGGGAGGACTGTGGTTCATTTGAGGTGCCCTCAATGGGCACTGACAATTAACAACTGAACGCATCAGTGCCCGCAAATAGCCTGACTGCCGTCATTCATGGGCTCACAAAAACCGCCGGCCTCATTAACATTTGGTGGAGCTTGAATGTTGAACTTTTTTTCCAGATTTCGGGGACTGAGTCGGGAAGTCTTCCCCTCTCCCACACACACATCTGTTTGCACGCTGGGGGTGGATCTTTGGGAGGAGGGACGCGAGGTTTGGCGGCTTTAACCGCTTTTATTTGTCACTGAATTATCAAAGTGGCCCAGCAGAGCTGGGATAACACCAGTTTGGGGGAGCTGGTCCCATATTCCAGCTGCTAAACTCTCACTGAGCAAGGCACCGTGAACGGGAATCTCAATTTTAAATGGCTTCACACAAGACACAGAGGTTTAATTTGGTGGAAGAACGTGGATAACAAACTTGCCCTATTCACTGGCATTGCCATCCGTGGATCAGATGGATTTCATGTGTGACTAAATATTCATGTATGAATGGCAATGGGCTGAAATCAGAATCCTGCCCAACACGGAACTACATCTGAGCCCTCTCTGCAAATTTGAATTAAATGGGAAAAGCAGCCATGCACTTGGGGAAAGTGCTTGTTCACAAATCAAATTAAACATAAAAAGCTGAATAAATGCTAAAAATTAGGTTTTGATGAGAAAGCTTTTTTTTTTAACAAGGTCTGTGAGGAATTTTGGGGATTTCGTCGCTACAGTTCCTGTAATGAAAACATTCATGAATTGAGGCAATTTTTTGAGCATGACCATTTATTTCCAGTGAATGGATTAAAAAAGCTTTGGGAAAGCAGAAGGTGTGAGTTTAAATGCAGAATGTCAGAACTGCTGCTGTGAAATCTATAATTCAATCTTGCTTTATCATCCTAAGAAAAAGATGGATTTCTAGTAATGGATTGTCAGTTTTAAACTGCGCTGTAGCTTTTTGTAATGAGCACAAGTAGATTCTTGTCAGCCAGACATGGAATATTTTTCCACATAAATATTTTCCCTTGTACCATTCTGTCCTGCGTTTTTTAACAAGAGACCACTCTTTATGAGGATATTTTCTCACCTCACCCAACATGAGGGGTGAAGGACTGAGAGCAAAATGCTTTTTGCAATTAAAATTATCCAGTTTCGGTTGAAATTGTCCTTATTTATGCAGGGCAGACGCTCATCATAATTTATTCAGTGATTTCTCTTTCTTTTGTACCTGAAGACAGGCCTCGCAAGTCAGAGGTTACAACCCTGCAAAAAGGAGCCAGTAATTACACCTGCCAGCATCTCCCCCTGGCCACTGGCACAGCCACCCATCAAGGATAATTGACAAGCAGCTAATAGGATAAGCTTTTATTTCTTTGGGTTGTTTTCCTGTGTTTTCCCCCTGCTTAGCAAGGGGAAATCCATTAACTGGTGAGGCTCCACCAGCACCGTGCCGGTGGGCACGCAAGGACCGAGTCCTTGAAGCAACAGGGAAGGGACAAACATCTTCAAGAGGCAGAAATAGGCGTCTTTCATCTTCTCTTTGACATCTAAATTCCCAGCTCGCTGCCTGCCGGAGCTGCCCCAAAGGAGCAGCGGCCATACGGGCTCCACCTGAGCTGGGCTGGGCAACAGGTTTTCTCTGGGGCCAGCTCAACAAGGCACTGCTCCCGGGTTTTCATTCGAGGATTTGACAAAGCAGCTGTGTCTGGGCAATGGTGGAGACCCCTGAAGCTCTGGGAAGCACAAAATCCATACCCTGAGAGCTGAGGGATGAAGAGGAGCACCCAACATCCTTTTATTCCCGTGGCAGCATCTGTTCACAGCTTGGTCAGAGCGGGCGGCGCTCACTGCTCGAGGTTGTCACAGCAAAGGTGTGTGAGTCCTGAGGCCAGGAAAAGGGGAAAAGTCAGGGGGAGAGGATAAATCACGGCTCAGGACACCCCGTGGGATGCGGGGGATGAGGATATCCAGCTCCAGCACCTCTGACCAGGTTTGTGGTTTGCACCCCAGCCTGACCCGTGGTGCTGCTCTGATGTGTGCCAGGTCCTCCTCAGGCAGAGGGGAACGTGGATCTTTCCCCTCTGCAGGCCAGGTCCACAGCAATTCCTCTGCATTTCAGTCAACTTCTAAAGATGAAATCAAACCCAGAATTCCCCAGGAAAGGGAGACCTTTGTGGGTCAGAGAGCAGCGTGAGTGTGGCCGGTGTTCAGTGTTTGCTGATGGCTCTAAACCCACCCTGCCCTCAGCCTGGGTGTTGGAACTCTGCAGGCTGAGATTTTCAGGCTTTCTGTGCTAAAAGGCACTGACCCTGAAGCAAGCGCTGCATTTGACCTGAGGCCGTGGAAATTGAGTGATAGCACTGGGGTTGTGGGTGTGCAGTTTGAATGGAATTGTGTGATCTCACAGGGTGAAAAACTTAGAATTTAAGGTTTTAGAATATAGTAATATATATGGAGGATTTGAGTCATTGTCTAAGTGCCTCTTCTTAACCTTCTTCTTCATGGTTTTGAGTGTTTTTTTCTAATTGGATGAAAAAGGTCTGCATTGAGGACCTTGGGTGGTCAATTATTGGGTCAAAAGAATAAATAATATTGGTGTCATCTCTTTATTGGGTCATTAGCACTTAAAAGTCCTTGGAAAGAGTTAGAGGCACCTCCATTTTCTACCTTGCTTGTTAGAGCTCACGGCTCGTGAGGCTGTAATACAGATAACAATTAATAAACACTGAGTCCGAACACAAAAAATTGCGTCTCCTGTGCGGTAATCCCGGCTCTAACAGGAAGAAAAGAAGAAAAGAAACCAACGTCTGGGGATGTTTGTAACGTCTTTTGCCAAATGCCTGATTCCCCTTCCTGCATTTCCCCTTCTGGAGCCACCTCTGGCAGCTGGCAGGGCAGTGCAAGCGTGACATCCCTCGTGCAGCTGCGTTTGCTGGAGTGCGGCGATGCTCTTCGGATCCACTTCAGGGCTCTCCTAAGTGGCACATCCCTCCTGTGCCTCCTCCCCGAGGATTTCAGGTTTGTCCCCTTGCAATCTTCCCCACACAGCTTGGTGCCCGCGTAGCAAGGTGGGTTAAAATTTCTGAAGGGATGTTGTTATTAACTCGTATTATTTGTGTTTAAAATATGCAAACCCGTTAAGTCGAATCACCTGCTGGTTTCCTGCTGGATTTCGTTTCCAGACCAAATCCTGGTACATTTGAAAGAGCACGAAAAATGGGTTCTAAATGGCTCCTGTTAGAAAAAAATCAAAATTATGAATAAGGACGTTTCAAACCCTTTAAACCATCTGCATGCTGCCAGCTTACCTATTGTGCCTTTAATTTAAAAGGAATGCTAAAATGAGTGCAAACACTGGAAATCATGGCTCTCTGTGGAATACTAATCCGTAATATTTGCATATTTCTGACATTTTAAAATTCCCCAGACTCTCATTCCTCCATGCTCCCGTCAGGGCAGTTTTGAGGACGTTCTGTGGTTATGAGTAAGGAATGAGAGCTGAGAGGATCTCATCAGGGTGCTCTGTGTGACTTGGAGAGCCTCCTGTAATTTTGGGATTTGTCTGGCTGAAATCAACACTCCATCCCTTAACGTTTAGGGAGGCTGTAAGAACCACGACTCCATCAGGAATGCAAAAGGATTTTCTTTAACCATCCTCTTTCCATGTCCTGTTTCACACTGCCAGTGAGAAGGGCATTTATCCTCCAGCCAGTTCCTGAAACCAACCATGGTCAGGATCAGGCTGAAGCTGTGCTCAGCCCTTTATAAAACACCTGGAAAGGATGGTCTGGATACCATAAGGTGAGAACTTTTGGAACAACTTGGAATTTATATTTAAGGCTGGATTTTCCACAGTTTTTTCTGCCTCAGGTGACTTGACTAAAATGCTCTTCTTTGTGGATGACAGAAAACATGGATTTTCTAAAAGGAGTGGGAAGGATCATTCTGCTGCTCACCTGTGAATGTGTTTTGAGGTGTGTTGCTGTAATGTGCAACTAATTTTGGTCCTGGGAACTGTGTTTTGGGGAGAAACCAGTGGTACCAGTCATGTTTGAATCTCAGGTTGGCCCTGCTTGGCTGCACTGAAGAATCTTGCCTAAAAATCAAGGCAAGAATAAGTCAAGTACATAGAATAAAGATCCATGTACAACTATTTCAGTTTCCCAGTTGAAACAGATGTGCACAGATTTACACAGATGTAAAACCAAAAGCAAAACGTGCTATTTTGGAATTTACTGCAACACTAATTCCGCACTGCTGCAGATATTCCTCATTTTACTCACACATTTCCACTGCAGGATTCCAAGGCCCAGAACTTCTGCTGGGCTTTATCAGGGCTTATCTCCATCGCCCTCTCCACGAGTTCAGAGGGATGTGTCTGCAAGCAATTAACATTTTGATGCACTTCACCACACAATTGCCAGCCTTTATTTTCTTCCCATTAAAATCATTGGCTCAGTTTACAGCTGGCTTGGTTTTTAATCTGGTTTTTGCTATTCCTATGGTAATGGAATCCATTCAATTAACACTCTGTTGGCTGGAGGGGAATACCAATCATTAAGCAATGCCTATTTGCCCTGGCCAGGCCTGGAGGAGGGGTTGCTTTTTGCTCTCTCAGGGGTAAAAATGTTGAAATTTGATGCTGTCAGGACTTCATTTTGTGAGGAATCCAGGAAATTATTGGGTTTCACTTAGCTGTTGGTGTGGGGAACCTCAGTGTTGGGATACTTGAGTGTAAAAGAGACAATTTGGCTTTGGGCTTGTATGTGGTGGTTTGGGTATGGTTTGAGGGTTTATTTGGAGGGAGAGCATGTAATATTTTGGAGGTTTTGGGGTTTTTCTGGTTAGTAGTAGAGGAGTTTTTTTGTTTGTTTCTTATGGATTTTTGATGGGGTTTTGCTGGGTTTTGGGGATTTTTTAAATTGAATCAACCTTGTTTTGTACAGCAAAAGAAGCCTGGAGAAAATGTGTTGGAATTGTGCAGCCCTGCATTGTGAGATGAATAGCATGAGAGAATAGAGCAGAAACCAGTGAAGCTGAGGTAGACTTGAACTTTCTGGACTTCTTTTGTTGTGGATTTCTTTTCATTCCCATGGGAGGCATCTCACTGTTGTCCAATGCTCCTGAACTCATCACAACCCCCCTGAGTGGGCTTGGTCACAGCACTTGGGGGGAACAGACCTTGAATGCTGCCAGCAAAATATTCATAGAGTTTAACCAGGATAAGGAATACTCCTGCCCAAGAGGGAAGGAATCCCAGGGAGGGGAGTGCTAGCCCTGGGAGGTGCCTGGAATTGGGGCACAATTATTTGGGAATCACTGAGCATCCATCACTGACTGTCACCCAACAGGTCTTCTCTGGCTGCCTCCACATCCCGTTGTTTTCTCCCCAGCTACTTCAAAAAGCATGAGGATCATGGCCAATGTCCCTTTTTCATCTTTAATAGTTCTATTTTGCAGGGAAAGCAGATCCAGGGGCTCAGATATTCTGGTATGTATTCATTCAATGGTTGGACTTGATGATCTCGGAGGTCTTTTCCAACCTTAGTAATTCTTTAGGCTAGATAGGAATAAACCTGCTCTGCCTGAAATCCTATTACAAATCATGGTGTGATCCACTGTTTTAGTAATCATGTGGAAATTATGATATTTTTTTTTCCCCTGGGGAAGAAAAAAGCAACAGACAAACTTAAGAAAATTGACAACGTAACATAAAATGCAAAATAAGCTTTGTTTTCCCAAGTCCTGTTCTGGCAAACCTCAATGCATAATTCACAGCAGTTTCACACTCAGACCCATTACACAACTGGTGCGTGTTTCAGCAGGAAAACACACCAAATGTTTCCTGCTTGCAGATCTCACAAAATCCAGGGTGATTTTCGGTTTCACCACAAAACAGGAGAGCTGCACTCTCATGGTCTTGAATTTTGTGGTTGGAATGTTTGATTGCCAGAGGGGGAAAAAAAAAAAAAAAGAAAAAAAAAGCTGAACAGCCTGTTCAATTAAAATCAATGGAAATTTTCCCAGGGACTTCAATGAAACTGAACGTGGGCACCAGATCTGTGAAGATGGCTGGAAATGGTCCGTGGAGGATTCCAAGGCAGGCAGCTTTGAACTGGCTATGAAATAAACGGGAAACCAAGTGCAAGTGGCTGCCAGTGGGGCTGTGATAAGGCAATGTGCAAACCCTTCCTGTGATAGCCCTGGAATTAGCTGCAATTAAGTGTGATTTTGATGAGGAACACATGGAATTTCCAGTTCAGTGCCACGAGCAGCGCTTGTGCAAAATCCCTGCAGCAAACTCAGAGTCCCTGCAGGTGATCCCTGAGGTTGGCTGTGTGTACAAAGCCTGTGGAAATTCCACATTTCCAAAAACTGGAAGAAACTGGGACACACTGGAGTGAAAGATTTGCCAAATTGGAGTTTAATGAGACGCTGGAAATAGAGGAGGCATCAAAACCTCTGTGAGAAACAGAAAGAAGAAATGTGGAGGGGTGTAGACTGAAACATGGGGTGTCCCAAGCCATCTCCTCTCTCAGGTGGATGCCGTTTGCGAGGCAATCCCTGAGCTCACCGAAGTCTATTTTGCTTTTATTTTCAGAATTATGCTCTGGTTCACTTGCTGCAAACATCAGGGATAACAATCAGGTGGCTGCTGGGGCATTTAAACGCACCATAAAGCTCGTGGACGTTGTAAATATGGTGCACACAGTAAATACGGTGCTAAAAGAAAAAGGTTTTCGTATTTCTTCTCACTGTGTCTTCATTCTTCTCTTTCATCTCTGTCATTTTGGGCTGGGTGAGGTGCTGTTTTACCTCACTGCTTTAAAAACTGCTCTGTTTGCATTTCCCTGCTTAGGCAGTGTCTAACTTAGGGGGTAGTGAGGATCCCTGAAGGAATTCCCTAAAAAGTAACCTTAATTACTGTTCCCAGCTGTATGGAAATGTGCCTGCCCCTGGCAATGCAGGGGATGATGCTGAATGGTGACAACATTGTCCTCCACCTCCTGAGCATCATAACTCTTGATCTTTCCTATTTCAGCTCGTGGAGGGGCTGAGCCTGTCTCTGAATGTCCCTCCATGTGCTTGCCCTCATAAATTATATTTGTACGGAACATTTTCTCAGTGATTTTGCTTCAGGAAGAGGCAAGAGGCACATGCACTTAATAACAGCTCCAGCCCAGAACTGATCATCAAAGCTGTCCTGGTTTTTAGACAGCCTCACAAAGTAAAAAAGAAAGTAACTGAGACATTTGCAGGTGGAACTTCATGGAAATGAAAGCAGTGGAAAAGTGGATGAGGCCAGGACTGGCTGGACAGCGCTGCTGGGAGAGCAGGGGGAGCTCACCCTGCTGCTGTAAATGATTTCTGCCCTCAAGGAACTTGTCAGGAACTGCTGTCAGCTGCCTGCACTTCGCAGTGACAGGATTTGTCTTTATTTCCCCCAAATAATGTGCCTGCCAGCTGTTTAAAATGGGATAGAGGATTGTATTTTAGCTCACAGTTGATAATTTTGTTCATTGTCAGGGTTTTTTGGATGAAGATTGCCACAAAAACGATGTTGTCTGAGCCCAGATGAAGCCTCTAGGCATCAGGTGATTTGGAGCTGGGCTGTGACCACGCTCCAGCCAAGTTTGGGTTTAATAATTCTGCTGGCATCTCTGGATGTCCTGTGGGACCATCAGCTCTTCACTCTCTGCTGCTGAGACAAACTCCTTCATGTGTGGTGCTGCTTTTATTCGGGGTGGGGGGAGCTTTTTATTGAGAATATTTGCTGGTTTATAGCTCTGTTTCTTTTTCCTTTCCCTTGTTCCTGTCGTGCTGGAGGTGAGCTCTGCTGTTGATTAAGCAGGGATCGATGCAGAATTCCCTCCCCATTACCCTGTACATTTTTACATGAGAACAATTTATGTTTTAATTTAACCATCAGCTCCTGCAGCTCAAACTGCTCCAAAGGTGGGAACACTTGCTGCAGTCATGGTCTTGGAGGACTTCACATAGCATTTGATCCTGCAAATGGCAGACGTGCTGAGGAATTTGGAATTTGGGTGTGCCACACACTTGGAAATCTGAACATTTGTGCTGGCAAAAGCCTTCATGTAAATGCAGTTATTCTTTAGTAGGGCTTAATTTGGGCAGCTGACTCCACCTGAACTGGAGCTGGGATGAGCCATGTCTGTGCCAGGAAGGTGTTTCAGCAAGGTTTTGTATTTCAGACAGCCCTTACATAAAGATGATGAGTTAATAGCATTACCAGAATTTCATGCCTTCATGCCCACAATTTAATCTACAATTTATGGTGGGATCCAAACCCTGCAGCTGCTGCTGGGAGAAAACTTTTGTTCCTGCCTCAGGAATTGCTCAGCATTTCCCTTTTGTAACTCAGCAGGGTGAAAACCACCGGGGGAAGATTCCTTTATAAAGGGCTGGAGAGCAGCGTGGTCACTTTGGTTCCTCTCTGCAGGAAGGGAGGCAGGACCCCACATCTGCTGGGTTTTGGAGTTTTAGTAAAGCCCCTCCAACAGGAGGGGGTCATGGAGGGTCCTCAGTGAAGATACTCAGGGGTATTATCCCAAAATTCCTTTCAGGGATGGTAATGAGGAGCTGGATCCCACTGCTTTGACTCTGAGGTTACTCAAGTGAGTAAGAGCTTTGAAATTTAACTTCCTTTTTTTTTTTTTTTAGTGGCATTGTAATTGGGTTTGTGGGAGGAGGTCCTAGGGNGTAATGAGGAGCTAGATCCCACTGCTTTGACTCTGAGTTACTCAAGTGAGTAAGAGCTTTGAAATTCAACTTCCTTTTTTTTTTTTTCAGTGGCAATGTAATTGTGTCTGTGGCAGGAGATCCATGGAGTGACGTTCAAAACAGGAACAATATTCCTAGACTGGAAATATCCTGGCAAATAATACAAAAAAACCCCTCCAAACAGAAAAGTAATAAATGGTGATGCCCTACAATAAAAAAGAAAAAAAACACACATTTTTTGACAAACCTCTTTACCTAAGCCATGCAAGGTACAGAGAATGTTTGTCAGGAGACTTTTTTTTTTTAGGAAATTTTTCAAAGTGTCAGAGATGAGGTCATCCATTCAAATTGGCAAGCTGGCCACGTGATTTCAGTGCACTCCATGCACACCTTGCTTCTCAGAGATGGATCACCCACTCTGCCCCAGTATTTTATTTTCCTTGATGTAGAGGTCGTCCCTGTCTCCGGCAGTGTGGAATCCCATGGGCTGTGCTGCTGGGAGGGTTCCATTTGCTGCTTTTTTAGGGCAGGGTGAATTCCAGGTCTACCTAAAGGGTTGTGCCAATGGGAAAAATGTGCGCTGGTCACTTTTTCAAGAAGATGGATGATAAATTATAGAATGAGGAGATGGTTTGTGTTGGAAGATACCTCAAAGATCGCCCATTCCCAGTCCTACCATGGCAGGGACACCTTCCACCATCCCAGGCTGCTCCAGCCCCAGTGTCCAACCTGGCCTTGGGCACTGCCAGGGATCCAGGGGCAGCCACAGCTGCTCTGGGCCTCCCCACCCTCACAGGGAGGAATTCCTTCCCAATATCCCATCCAAACCCACTTCTAAGCACTTCCACCTTTCCTTTTCCACTGGGGATATTGTAGAGGGTCCTGTTCAGAGCCAGAGCTCCCCGTAGTGAATTTTAGAGACAAGGAGCTGGGTCTCTCCTGGAGAAGATGCTGAGCCTTCCTCAGAGAGGGAGAACATTGCAGGTATTTCTTACACTTCCTTCACTCCCTGTGAAAAGTCACAATTTTCTTTAAAGTTGCTGAGAAATTTATGGCCAAATCCCCCAACCCCAAAAATCCGAAGGTGTGGGGATGAGCCCAAGCTGAGTGTGTGCACTGGGAAATCCCAGCACTGAACTCAGTCACACTTTACCAATGCAATACTTTGGATTTCTTTAGTGTGAGATTAATATAAAATACTTCTAGGGAAGGAAAATCAGCTGGTTCTCAGAGCTCCAGCACTTGGCATCCCAACAATTTGTACTGATAGCTCCAGGCTAACTATATTTTTTCTTGACAATTTATGCTGCTGAGCCCAAAGCAGGAGATATAATTTGTCTGGAGATTCATGGACAGAATGAAAAGTTGGCTTCCAACTGGATCCCAGGGCTCCACAGAGGGGCCCTTGCTGTGGTCTGGTTCAATGTTGTTCTTTTATTATCAGATTTGAGCTCTAAAACTCTTCATTATAAGAGGCATTACTTCAATTCCACTTTCAATGTTATTTATTGTTATTTCTAAGGCTATTATTTGGTGCATAACATTATTCCTTAGAAAGTGAGCAGGTCTGAACATGAAAATGTTAAGATGCAAATTGCAGATATCTGGCACTGAATATGTATGTTTGAAACCAAACCCTGCTCCTTGTGAATAATCATTACTCTTAGCTCTCAAATCTCCAACTGTTTAAAAGACAAAGTTCATTAAGTTAATTACAATTTCTTGATGACATATCTTGTTGGCAAAGTCACTCTCTATGGGAAAGCAAAAAAAGCTGCAATGTAATCAGATGCTGCTGCAGAAAGCGGTTTAAAAAGGCAAAATGATTGAAATCAGTGCATTTTTAAACTCAGGGCAAAGGCAGTGTGTGCCAATCCCAGGTTCTCTGTGTCTTTCCTTTAGTCAAACAATTGATTTTTGTGTATTGTTTTTAAGTCGGCCACTACAATGGGTAATTCATCATCACTGGGAGACAGAAACTCAAGCAGTCTCCAAAAATAATTGAATTTTTCAGAAATTCTCTAAGGGGGTGAAAAATCCATAACAGCCATTAAATCCTGCTCTTTGTAGAAGGAATATGAAATATTACAATTATGTTCAAGAAGAAAAAACCTCTTTAATTCCACTTGCTGAATCTAGAAGAAATAATTCGGTGTTTTGTTACGCTGCTCTACAGTTTCAATGGAATTTGAATGGAAAAATGTGATAACACATATCAAAAGATGTCATTTATAAGGGGAGAGGGGAAGCTGTTTAGGAATTCCAGACTGATAAATGCAGGAGAAAACAGCCTTGATCTGGAGCTGTGCTGGGATCTGCACATGAATTGGTGCTTCATAAATGAGGAAGAGTTTGGTGCCTGCCCTATTCTGGCATTTCTGTGGGATCTTCATTTTTTAGAACATCTCCAGATCTCCTTTTAACTCTGCCCAGCTGTGATTCCCGGGGTTCACTGTGACATTTCAGGCCATGGGAAGGAGAAATATCCACCTTGGGAAACACCTCTGCTCTTGGCAACATCACAGGAATGGCACCAAGAGCACGAGTAGGATCCAGGTTTGAGCTCTTTTTAAGAAGATGTTCGAAGACAAGTATTATCAAGAAGGTTTCCAAAACACATGAGGGAATTAAGACAGCTTCTCCAAGGTATTTTGTTCCTTTCCTCGTCGCTGTAGGATTTGAGTTGCCCATCATCTTCAAAAATGGATCAAAATTTTGTATAATTCTGGTGTTTATCAGTAAGACTTGAGTTCTAGTGGTCATACACCGAATATTTGCTATCCAGGAGAGATAACACAAATATTTCTGCTTATAAAGGGCTCACAAAAATTAGGAGAAGGATCCATGTTTTTGGAAATGGACTTACACTGGCATGAGTTAAAAGGGAAAGGAAGCAAATATTGAGGAGTAAATAGAGCTGTGATAATTTATTACAAGAGATTTTTTTCTATATACATAATAGCATGCTGTAAAGCAATAGATCATGTGAGATGAAGCCATAGCATGACAAGATGGATCATTTAAGATATTAAATGATGCTTTTCTGTGTACTGTTGTTATCCAAAGTCTATTAAAAAGTCTCGGACAGGATATTTTTTCCCATCACTCTTGCGTGCTTAGACCTGGCTTAGTAAACCCACTGCATCATTAGCTCCTGCCTGAATTCAGCTTTTGGAACAGTTTACAGTTCTGAAACCATTTCTTTGAAAATTGTCATTTTATTGGTGTGTATTAGGGAAAAAAAATCATTTGGCAACAAAGGAAAGAAGTGCCCATGCAGTGTTGTAGGATCCATACCCAATTCTAGTGGGAAAATGGCTGTGTTTGAGTTCAGGTACAAAGATGTGATTTTGTGTTGGCTCTTGAGATGCTTCCCCTGGCTGCTGTGGGGGTTTGCTTTCTCTCAAAGAGGATACAAACCCCAAAACGTGTGTGAGAAGGGTGGGGACATGAGCCCTGCTTGGGGTCTGCCCCAACCGAAGGACGAGCAGTTCCTTTTGAAGTCCTCTGACCATGCTCCAGGCTTTGTTCTCTGTGTGAACACACCTTTAAGGCAATAAATCACAGAATCCCAGAATGGTTTGGGTTGGAAGGGAAATTAAAGATCACCCATTCCACCCCCTGCCTGGGATTCCACTATCCCAGGTTGCTCCACACCCCATCCAACCTGGCCTTGGAGACTTCCAGGGATGCAGCCAGAATATGCCAGAATTTTTATTTTAATTTAAACCCAGACAAGAAAATATTCCCTGGGTTTGACATTTTCTGTCAGATTTTATCTGACCCTGTCCCTCCCAGTGACTCCCAGCTCTGGTTTCAGGCTCTGTCACAAAGAAAGGGTCACTGATTGCCACCCTCGCTACCCCCCTTGGAGAAAGGGAAGAGTGACTGCCAGTAATACCCTTGGCTTTATGAAGTGGAAACATCTTTATTTACAAAGGGCACAGGGATCATAAATTTGAGGCAGGGTTGATGGGGAGCTGGGTTATAACCCGAGGGGCGAAAGCACCGCTCGCTTCCAGCCACCCAACACCCAGCTGAGCTTGGCTCTACGACAGCCAATCTTTGCTCTTGATTAAACTGTGAGCTCTCATTTTTTGGCTTTTCCCAAATTTTTTTCAAGGGTTGTCTTGCACTTTGTTTTCCTGCTTCTTGTGTCTTGCGGCATTTTCTGTTTCTGAGGCGTTATTAGAGGCTGGATTGTCTTCCACTGAGGAATTAACTACTAGCCAGTGTTGAAAGAAGGATATAGGATTTCATGGACCAGCGGGCTAATGCGATGTGAAATCCTATTTTCCTATCATCCAAGTGTCTACAGAATTCCAAGTTAATGTACTTTATATTACATGGTTGCCACCTGTTTATATTATCAGTAGTTTGAATATTTAAGCATGACACACTCCATTTCCTACCTATTTGTCTGTATTTCCAGAACGGGTTCTCCCGGTGTTTCCATACTTAATTTTTGGTCTCCTTTTTCCCCCCAACATGAGTATTGTGGCCTAGCATGACCACATTTAAATTTTCATTAAGAAATGATATAGTTCACAGCACAGATCTAATTGATCACACCCTTACCTGGTGTAAATCAACCCAAGCAGCATTAATCCTAACAAGATTTCTCACCAGCTGAGGATCTGCTCCTGTGGATTTTCGCGTCCTCAAAGCCGGGGAAGAGCAAATCTTCAAAAAAAAACCATCTTTGAAGATGGCTCCCTGCTAGCTGGAAATCCCATTTCGCCATCATACGCACATTTGGGGAACACCATAAATCTCCCGTAAACAGCCCCTGGTTTCGGTGCATAGATTTGAATATTTGATGATCCCGGGCCCGTGGAGCACAGCCGGGTGGGTGGGAGGGTGTGAGCACCCCGACCCACACGGGGTCGTTGGATCGTCCCCGCATCTGGACTAATAAATGGCAACTGCAGTTAATGGGGAACAATGAATCTTGGAACAAAGGGGGAAAAATCGCGCATCTGCTGGAGGGAAGATGTGCCGAATACTGATTAGGAAAGAGATCTGGGAGCTGTTGGGGAAAAATCTCTAAAGCATTCAGCTTAATGTGCAACTGCAGAGAAAAGGGCAAGCGGAGCGCTGGCTTGTAGTGCTGGGGGAAGGTAGTATAAATCAAAGCAGCTGCCTTTGTTTCCATCAGGCATTGTTTTGACATCACCCAAAGAACTGAACTTTATTTGCTATTGGCCACTCTGGCTTCAGAAGAATGTGTTTCTTACTGGAGGGGATTTGCCGTGCACTAAAGTAAATTACCATCTTCTGCATTTTAAGATAAGGCAGAGGAAGAAACAGAACAAAAATCAGCTCATTAAGAAGTAAAGCGACCACTCTGATTGGGGCAATTGTTGTCAGAGAAGAGCAGCCTACAACTTGACCTGAGGTTCAACTTCAGGAAAAAAAAAGAGAGGATGTGGAAATATTACCTAAAACATGGTTAATTCAGATTGAGAAATAAGTGTTTTGTTGAAAATCTCATTTTGTGCAACTCTAAAACGATGTGAGTTATCGTTACAAAGACAGCAAATGATAGAGGGAAATGTAACTGCTGGGGAATGAAAAGATCAGAATAATGAGCTCAGTGCTCTTATCTGCTTACCAGCATTTGGATTTTGTCACGTTTTAATTTTACAAGATTCCCAGACCAAAGGAGGGACGATGCTTAACCCAGAACTTAGAGCAGGACCTGCTGCAGCTTTTGGGGGCCGTTCTCTCAGCGCTGCCATCACAGCCCCTTGCATAGAGGAGTTGTTGATTCAGCCATAAATAACCCCTGCTGGTTGGAAACCTGGAGTGCAAAATTCCAGCTCAAATTCAGCCACAGGGGCTGTAAAATGAGACATAAAGGAGGTGTTTTAAACAATAAGAATTTGTCCTATTCCTGCGTTCAATGGGGATATAGGAACCTAACACATTTTGTTATGGCCTCAAGTTCCTAATAGCTGAAATTGCAGGGGAATTTTGGATATTAGGAAAAAATTTCTTCACTTGAAGGGCAGCCAGGCCTTGAAACAGTCTGCCAGGGAAGTGGTGGAATCACCATCCCTGGAGGGATTTAACAGATGTGTGGATGTGGCACTTGGGGGCATGGGTCAGTGGTGGCCTTGGCAGTGCTGGCTGGACTCAATGATCTAAGAGGGCTTTTCCAGCTTTAATGATTCCTTGATTTTTATTGGATTGGGAAAAAAAGATCTAGAATATTTATCTTCTTTCCTTCTTGATACACTTTGAGCTAAATTTAAGTCCCTCCTATGGGCTTGTTAAAAATGACTCTGTTTTCTCCAAAACCTTCTCCATACAAAGAAGACTGTGGCAGAAAGTGTGGCAGAAACAACAGCTCTGAGAACCCTGTGTGGCTGAGCTGCATTTGCAGTGGAGCTGTGACAGCTGCCCTGATGTGTTCCCTCACCCCTGGGTAAATCACATCCAATTCCTCGGACACCTCCAGGGATGGGCACTCCAAACACCCCTGGGCAGATCCAAGGACTGACCACCCTTTCCATGGAGAAATTCCTGCTGATGACCAGCCTGAGCCTCCTTTTCCCATTTTACATTTCTATCCAGCCCCAAAACCTCTCAGAACATCTCAGTATCACCAACGGGGCACTTCTCACCTCCCTATCTATCCATCCCCCTGTCTCAGTTTCTGACTCTGATGTATTATTTTTCAGAATTATTCCAATTGAAGTCAAACAACAGGAATAAATTAGAGAAGAGTGGTGAGCTGAACAGTTTTCACTTTAACAGTATTTTAATAATCAGCAAAGTCACCCATGTATAGTAATGATAAATTGCTTTGCTACAGGCTAATATAAACTTTACAAGTATAATAAATATTTCTGCTTGGCCAAGAAAACTGAAAAACTGGAAACTGTTTAAATATGTGCATCAGAATGAATGAAGATGAAAAACTGGGGAATATTTAAAAAATAGCATATTTTTTTGTAAATTAAATCTTAACCTGTCTTTATGGAAAGAGGGATTTGGGTCACTCATGTGTTTATGGTCTAGCTAAAATCAAGGAGATTTTGGCATCAGATAGGAACAAAACTTAGATTTATTTCTTTTCCTGTTGCCGTTATTGAGATGGGATTAAAAGAGTCAGGGTTATTTAAAAGAAATACGTCCATTTCAGATTTTTTCAGCTAGAGATTTGCTTGTGGTACACTGTGTTGTTGAGTCAATAAAACCCACTTTTTTTCCATAGGAGAGCCCTTTCTTTGGAGAGTTACAGATGTGATCCATATCAGAGACAGAATTTATTAGAAACAGAATGAGATTTTTATAACAGCCCTGCAAAATTAGTTTTTGGAAGTTCCCGCTTCCCATCAGCAGCCAAGGGACGAGGGAACTTAATATTGCTGCGAGGAATAGCCTGGTATGAAAATACAGGTAATAAACCCAGAAAATGGTGGTAATTTTATTAGGTCCTTTAATCCCGTTTATGGTTGGTTGGAAGTTAACAGGGAGAAAAGGAAGAGCTTCACCCCACTTGAAAACTGGGATTCCCAGCTGGCTTCCAGCTTTGTTGTCAGTGCTTGTGACACCAGCCTCTCACTCATTCCACAGAGGACATTTTCCAGCTTTATTCAGTTTTCTTTCCAAAGTTATTACATTTCTCTCCTGCTAAGAAACATCTGACTTCAGTCAGAGCATCCAGCTGCAACAGCCTGGTTTTCATCTGTCTCTTTTCCCCCTGGAAATTGTCAGTCACTTCCATCTCAGCAACCCTTTATATCAGACATTTCCCAATATTTTCAAGAGGCTGTCCCAATATTTTAAAGAGAGATGCAGTCTTTGATAAGACTTTAGAATAAATGCCAGGGCGTTCCTGCATCTCCCTGTGAACGTTACCAACGTGTTTTTCTTTTCACTGGCTTGTAATTGATTTTTCCTGTGCGTCTTTTGTTTGGCTTCGTTGGTAGAAGCGGTGGACGGGGAAAAAAAAAGATTTCCAGTTTCTACTTCTGATTTTATTTCTTCATCACCTTTTTCCCTTCTTTCTCTTTGCATCCCAGCTCTGTCTCCACGGGAGTGACAAGGCACTGCTGAGGGTTGGCGTCACCAGTATTTGCACTTCCTCTGCGAGGGACAAATGTCACGAAAACAGGTGCAGAATAATCTTCTGCCAACACCATAATCCCCATTGCGAGAGATCTTTGCAAGGTCAAATTGTAACAAAGGATTTGTATATTTTGCAGATCTGGCCCTGGAGAAGAGTGGCATCATTCAGCTTATCCTTAGGACAAGGAGGGCTGGAAATCTGAATTGAACTTTGGATCTCAACCGTGAGTTTGAAGCAAAATCTTGCTGATGGTCACCTCCAATTTTGTTTTATATTTCCTTCTGTATTCTTTGATATATGGGTTTGACTCCTGGAAGTGTAATCCCTGTCAGTAATAAGCAGCATTCTGTCTTTGCACCAAGTGAAGGGAGGATGCTGTGCTGCAGGAGGGTTTTGGGTGTCTTTCTGGTTCATTGCCCTCTTCTCCTGACTTTTCAACTCTGCTGAATAATTTCACTCATTTCTGATTTGTGCAAACGCTGTGGACAAAAATCATCGTCTGAGACACAGCAGCCTTCTAATTCCTGTGTGGGTTTGTAGCAGATAAGACTCTCAGAGCTGGGAGGATAAAAATGAGAGCAGGTTTGTGTGCTGGGCTCAGAGCTGGGCTGACCCCTTTCCATGGCCCTGTTGGGGAGCCAGTGCTCCGTGTCTTCTGTAGCTCAAATTGACTTCCGAGCAGGAAGGAGCACACTCAGGAGCCTGATATCCAAATAAAGATGATTAAAGGGAACAACTGCACCCCGTTCACTCCCTCATTTTGTGAGAGTACACACAGGCTTGAAGCTCGATTGCCAGGGATGCTCAAGAACACAAAATTCAGCCTTTTCCGTCAGGAAGAGGAAATGATTTTATGGAGTTCTTACTTGGCATAAAACACAGGGAGCTCAGGTTTTTCTTTATGTTTTCTCAGACAAGAATGAATCCATGGATCCGTTGCTCAGAAGGGAGGTGGGCCATACCCTGCTCTCTCTAGAAAGGCCTCTGATGATTCCTCCAATTATTTTTCTGCTTGAAACATCCATTTTATTGCTCTTGCTGCCACAAACAGTGCTGGCATGCCTGCTTGGCACAGCACAAGCTTTCCCTGACGGGGCAGTAAGAGATTCCCAGAAGAAGGAATTCACAATTCCCACCCATGTTGGGAACACCTCACGTCCCTTCTCTGTTTGCTCAGGAGAATGGTGCAGGCAGTGGGGATTAATTAGGATTGATTCCTGCTGTCTCAGTGGCACACATGGATTCTCCTGTAATTGAGAGAGATTCCAGTGATGGAATTGAGCTGATTAGGCTGAACAAAGTAATGTTGCATCCACATGCATCCTGCCTCCACGTAATTAGAATTGTTGGTCTTCCAAGAACAACTGGGAGTGGAACACTGGGAACTAAAGGATTCTGTTTGTATTTAGGAGCACATGGTTCCTTCTCCAAGGTACTTCTGGTCTAAAAAGGAAAATCAAAAGGTGAGAACAGCAAGAGAGGGGAGGAGGTGACGGATTTTCCTGAGATTATATCACAGGATAGCTGCCGTACTGGGTAGAATGGAAATGTCCAGGGGTTCTGGTCCTGCATTTTTCTCACTGTGTTACATTCAAAGGCTTTCAGCCACTGGAGTACAGGCACCTTTTAATTTACTTTTTTTTAAAGATTTCTGTGCCTTTAGAAGCAAAAATAAATTACTGGTTTGTAAAGGGGGACTGAAAGGATGTCAAACACTCATGCAGGTGCATGCAGCCCTTCATGATGTCACCTTGCTTTGAAAATCAGCAAATTGTCAGTGGATCCATAATGGAAGCACACAAAAGTTGATATTTTATTTGCAATTTGCTGTCTAGGAAGATTCTAGCAAATCTTCTTTTTTTTTAATTATTCTTTTTATTTTTTTTTTTACCCTTCCGAGTGCTATCCTCAGTAGTCCAAGACAGGTGAAATCTCATGGCAAACCTCTTTAAAAACCAGATTTTTTTTTTCTTCTTCATGATTTATTGAAGTATTTGAAAGGTTTATGGCAAAAGGAGCTCTGCCATCCCACATTTACATAAGCTTCTTATGTCAGACAATACCTTTGTTTGTTCCTGAATACACCATGTATTTTTCCTCCATGTTTAAATGTGGATTCACATCAGGGGATGATAAAAGCATTTGAAATTAAACAGTTCCTGAGTTAACCACAGCATCTTCTTTCAATTAGGCCTCCATACATTATAATAATCCCTATTTTGAGATTATTCCACTATGTAAATGGAAGATTATAAGCAAGAATGCTGAGAAAACCCCTCTCCCCCACCCAATTAACAATTTATCCTCTGAATCTTTCCATTTAACACCTTTCAACCTACTTGGATCCAGTTCTGCCTTTACTCACTGAGTCTCACAAATGTTGCACACTGATGAAAAATTTCTGGGCACCTATTTTAAAACAGTTGGGTTTTGGCAGAATTTTTCAGTGCTCATCAGCACCTGGGATTCAAAATTCAGTAGGATGAACACAGCAAGATGTGTAATGAGCAGCTGAAGGAAGGGGATAGGGCTCCCTGAGGATACTTTCATTTTATCAGTATTTTCTGGAAAATGCTCACAACTGGATTTACCCTAAATAGAAAAAAAGGAGTTTACATGCTACACCAGTCTGTGCATTTGTTTCAGTTCAACTTTGAGTGATAAAGGCAAAAATATGTATTTATTAGAGACACTGCTTAGCGGTCACGGCCTTTCAGAGCCCTGTGGAGGGGAATAACGCTCTGCATCATCTTGGATTTCTGCTTTGCCAATTTATTTCTTTCCTGCATCAGAACAGCTCTTGTTGGAGTATTGCTGTTGTACACCAAACACAGACTCTTCATCAGAAGGCTGGAAAAATGACTCTTTATTTTTGAGATGTGATTCTTATATAGTTTTACATAGGTTAATTTGATTGGTGAAACAAAGGCAAACCTCTTCAATCACATTGGTTAAAACAGATGTTCGTCAAGAAACCTCTCCTGTGAGAAAGAATGGATAAACACAGGTACAGTTACAAAAACATTTCTCTTGCTTACAGAAAATCGCTTGGGAAAAGAATTCCCAGAAACCAAAATATCTCAGGCTTAAATCAGGGCTACATTGGAGCAGCTGTAGACTGGAGTCTCTGCATCTCCTGAGAGGTGCACGTGAGGCTGGGGGTGTTGGACAGTGTGGCATTGCCCTGCAGGAGGAAAAAGCTCCTGGTGATGCATGAAATTTCTTCAAGGTGATGAGATCTCCTCATGGAACCTGAGGGTGGCTGTGTGTGAGGAAGGCTGGAGGAAGCAGCACGAGCCATGGGGAGGGGATGAGACTTGGAGGGTGATTTTTTCCATGGGCAGGCAGTGATGGATAACAGGGAATGGTTTTAAACTCAAGGGGCAGGGATTTGGATTAGAGGCTAGGAGGAAATTCCTCCCTGTGGTGGTGCTGAGGGCCTGGCACGGGGTGCCAGAGAAGCTGTGGCTGCCCCTGGATCCCTGGCAGTGCCCAAGGCCAGGCTGGACAGGGCTTGGAGCTCCCTGGGATGGTGGAAGGTGTCCCTGCCATGGCAGGGGGGGATGGGTGGGACTGGATAATCTTTAAGGTCCTTCCAACCCAAACCACTCGGGGATTCTCTGACTCTGCTCTCTTCCAGGTGTCTGCTGACCCAAGCACTGGCTGATTGTCCATGGCACCTGCAGCAGAGGGACGGCAGGACATCTATCCCATGTCTCAGGAAGATTCTCAGGTCACTCTGTGCACTCAGTGACTCCAAGAGCGATGAGATCACAAAACGTTGCACATCATAAAACACCTCCTTCATCTTGTGCACAGCTCTGCTTCCCCAGCCCTTGGTACTTTTTCTAAATATCTATTTAATGTCAGCTTCATTTGTTTTAATTCACTCCAATATTCCAAACCAGCTGCAGCTGAAGCACCTATTTTTGCAATTAGTGCAATCTTGCTCCTGCATGATAATCTTTTCTCCAAGAAAAGCTGCTGCCAGCAGAGAACTGGCTCTCAGTTGACTTCAGGGTAACTGGAAGTGATGCAACAACTTCAGGAGCAAGTACTGGTGGAAAAATACCATGTAATTTATTTTTAGGTGGAGGGACAGACAGTAGAATTCCAGATTTCACCTTTTCTGCAATGAAACTTGAGGGCTGATGCACTATTCAGTAAGAAAAAAGCTGTCTGTTCATCAGAGGGCTTTATTCTGTCACTGTGCCATTGTGACCCAATGCTTTTCTTGTGAATTCAGAGTTTTGAGCTGATCACACCAAACCCTTCTATCTTCTCCAGACTGAGAACATTGCTTGAGGAAAAACCTTGTGTATCCTGTAGGGAAGGACAATCCTTGCAAAGAAAGGACTTCTCTGGATTTTGTTTTGTGTTCCCAGGACAACTCTGACTCTGATACCTATTCTGAAGGTCTGAAGAATGTGGATTGATTAATTGGGAAGTTCCCACAGTGACTTTGCCCACAGAGCCAGGTCTGCTGTTCATGAGACTCCTTCCACAAGACCTGTGCACCACAAAGGGGTTTTGGTTTTACCAACCTCAGGCAGTGCAGAGCAGCACAAAACCAGCCTCGAAGAACCCAGCTTGACGTCCCAGGATTTGTGTCAGCTAAAAACCCTGGACCATTTCACAGACCAGGACGTGTGGTTGTGGTGGTTCCAGAAAAAATGATGTGCTCGTGTGTCACTGCAGCATCACTCATTGCCTGGGCAGCCCTGGCATGGTGACACATCCCATGGATTGGTGACACATCCCATGGATGGTGACACATCCCATGGACTGGTGACACATCCAATGGATTGGTGACACATCCCATGGATGGTGACACATCCCATGGATTGGTGACAACCCCTCTCTCACAGTGTGTGAGCTTTGCTGGTTGAATCGAGAGTTTTCACAGGCACATAAATAAACATCAGTGCCTCGTGTCAGTCCAGCACCAGCAGCCCGACCGTACTGGTGGTGCCACTGCCATGGAGGAGCTCTGGCACCAGGAGAGGGCATCACAAGCCCAGTGTGGCCCAGGGCTGGAACAATTTCCTACAATCCGAAGGTTTCTCTTCCTTCATTCCCATGTCCAGCAGTACTTCACGATCTGACTTGGAAATGCTGGGGTTTTGATGCCTTGGGAAGGCTGAGCTGGAACAGAGACTGGACAGAGCTGGAGAATAAAGCAGGGATTTATTGAAAGGCCTTTAGGGTAAACCCTGGGCAGGACAAGAGCCTGGCCAGGGCTGCACCCAAGGTGGACCCAAAATGGGCACAAAATGGACAAACGGCCACGAGGTCTCGGGGGTTGATCAGTTTTGGTCCATTTGCATATTGGGGTTTAATTGTCCAATTACAGCTTCAGGCCGTGAGGTCCCATCCTTCTTGTTCCTCCCTTCAGCCCAGCCTTGTTTGTGCTTTCGGACCTGAAAGTTGTCCTTGGTCTCCAGCAGGAAAGGATTTGTTTTGTGTCCCTACTCTATGAAGAGCTGAGTGACACTGAGTGTGAGCTCAGAGCTGCACCCCTCAGCAGAATCTGAAATACTTAAAGGAGGAAAGCTCAAACTTAAGGGATCAGCTTTACCTATGAGAGTTTGCAGCATCCTGAGCAGGTCAGATTTTCCTGCAGGCGTTACTGAGTGGACAAACACTCCTCCAGAGGCTGCCATGCCAGGCTGGCACTGTCCAGAGCACGGATCAGCAGCTTTAGCAGAGAGCTGAACACTCCTTGAGAGGAGTGAACCGCAGGCAATCCCGCTCCTACACAAAGGTGTGAGCTTCATTAGCGAAACAGCGTCGGGGAATTTGCCTTTCCTCTTTTCTCCTGCCGAGACTCTGTGAATTGGCTGGTGATGGTTTTGTTCTCTGCTTAAATCCTGCAGTCTGATTTACGGCCTTTGAACAGTCTGAGGCAAACTGTGCAGCTGAATGAAGAGGGAGGGAGCAGCGAGTGAACCAAGGGTGCTCGGGGGAGAAGCAGAGAGGAGCTGCTCCATGGATGGACTGCAGAGGAGGCGGCAGAGAAAGCCCTTGGAGAGATTAATCATCTCTCTTGCCCTTTTTGCAATCAGACACATTTTCCTGGCCTGCTCACACGAGCCCATGTGTCTGCCAGCTGCCTCTTGCAAGCTCTGAAAGAAGTCATTGAGCGTCTCTGAGAAAACTGCCTTGGCTCACGGGCTCAGAGCATCAGACTGACTCCACACAGGGCTGGAGCTCCAAAAAACCCAGTCTGATCTGCCAAGCAAGGAACTGGAAGCAGAGGTTTGGAGGATGCATGTTATCCCAGATGAAACAACACACTTGGAATTATTATCTCCAGCCTTGGGGCAGTGAGAGTTGTTGCATTTCCTCAGGTGTCCTTCTCCAAATCACCACTGTCATCCCGGCACGGGTTTGTATCTTCTGGTCTTTGATCCTGTGACTTCAGGAAATGCATGAAGTGAAATCTAAGAAAATGAAATAAATTGCAGAAACATGAGGAATGTCCTAACAAAATGTGCACCAGGTAAAACTGGGTGGAACGAGGCGTCCCCTCAGGCAAAACCTCTGGCATTCACCCAGCAGGGGGATGCTGCACAGGTGGGCACAGAAATTCACAGCAGCAGCCTTTCCTGTGGCTATGGCCATCCTAGGAACATCTCTGTGATATGCTTTAGGCTCTCGGTGCTTATTGAATCTCTCTCCAAAACAACACCCTCATCTTCATTCAGCTTTGAAGCTGCACAGGGGGATTCCCTGTCTACCTGCCCTCCCTGCACATCCAGGAGCTCAGCAGCCCTTGGACAGCCTGTTTCCATAACAACAGAGGAGGAAAAACCTGAGAAGTTCTCGGTAACCGCATGCAGGGCTGCTTGGTGGAACCCCCCCAGGATGGGAGGAGACCCCAGAAAATTCCCTTTTCCTCCCACCAGCCCCTCCTCCCACCTCCCTTGTGGGAAACTTAAATTCTGTCGAGGTGAGAGCTGGAATGAGCACCTCTCATGAGGGGGTGATGCCTTTCAGCTCAATCAGTTAAATTTTATTCATTATCCTCCTGCTGTGCATCCTTTTTCCCCCCTCTTCCTGAGGGCAGTGATAGCCTCAATCCCCCTGTGCAGACTCCAGGCACCCCCTGCTCCCTGGGGACCCTGAGCTGTGTTTAAGGAGCACCCAGAAGGTGTCTGGGAGCCCCAGCGACAAACCTCCCCGGCCAGTGAGACCTTCACAGTGCCATGGGCATCGTGGAATCACAGAACAGAATCCCAGCATGGTGAAAACCCCCCCTTTAGTCTGTAAAACACACACTTGTACTGCCAACATCCCCCATTCCACTGTCGTTGTTTGCACCAGCTGTAGCCTTGGTTTGATGTTTTCGTTTCTGGGAAATTCCTTCCCAGGAAAACTTCTATAAACAAGTGAGATGTTTTTGTAGCTGTACCTATGTTCATCCATTCTTTCTCCCGGGAGAGGTTTCTTGATGAACATCTGTTTTAACCAATGTGATTGAAGAGGTTTGCCTTTGTTTCACCAATCAAATTGGTCTGTGTAAAATAGTATATAAAAGAGTCACATCTCAAGAATAAACTTGATTTTTCTAGCCTTCAGATAGAGAGTCTGTGCCGTTGTCTGAGCATCAAACAACGACACCAGCCCCTGCCTGATTTCTGTATTTTTGGATCTTGTCTCAGGAGTGAGCACACGGCCCACGGAACGCTGAACTCCTGGTCATTACTGCATCAGGAATAATAATAATAAATTATTCTGCAGGCAAAACAAACCCTGTGCAAATTGGACAGCAAAGATGCTCCTCTAGCAGCTTTAATTTAAGGCAGTTTGGTGTTTTTCTCCTGGTTCACTTAATGAGGAGGGGTCTCATTCTGATCAATGTATCCCAGTTTCACAGGGGCGTCACTTCCCTGGTCATCAGCACCACTCCTGATTTATCCCAGCACTCAGAATATGTTCCTCTCTTGCTCAGCCCTCTTTTTTTATTAATTCCAGCTTGTCTTTGCCCTTTCTGGCATCCATAACTCCAGAGGCACAAGTGAGAGCACTTACCCAGCACAGGTGAAAAGGCAGCTGCCAATTAAATCCCGGTAATTCATTGTCATTCCCAGCCCAGACAGAGCCCTGGAGTGGGAGCAATCCATTCATCCTGTCCTTGGGTCATGCTCCAAGCCAACAACCTCATCAGTGTAAACACCCTTAAGCTTCCTCATCCTCTTCATCACACTTTAGGCCATATTTTACTTTCTCTTGCCTTTTGCACGCTGAACTTGCAATCCCTTCATGGCCTTGCACAACTTCTCCCACTGACTTTGCATTCACCACACAGAGTAACTGGAAATCTCTGGCTTCCCACTCTTCCACCCAATTACCTCATTTTCTTTGGTGGAGAAAAAACAGATTTTTTGGGAGACATACAAGCAAAAGTTCCCTGGTCATGAAGGGAACTANTCTGATTTACGGCCTTTGAACAGTCTGAGGCAAACTGTGCAGCTGAATGAAGAGGGAGGGAGCAGCGAGTGAACCAAGGGTGCTCGGGGGAGAAGCAGAGAGGAGCTGCTCCATGGATGGACTGCAGAGGAGGCGGCAGAGAAAGCCCTTGGAGAGATTAATCATCTCTCTTGCCCTTTTTGCAATCAGACACATTTTCCTGGCCTGCTCACACGAGCCCATGTGTCTGCCAGCTGCCTCTTGCAAGCTCTGAAAGAAGTCATTGAGCGTCTCTGAGAAAACTGCCTTGGCTCACGGGCTCAGAGCATCAGACTGACTCCACACAGGGCTGGAGCTCCAAAAAACCCAGTCTGATCTGCCAAGCAAGGAACTGGAAGCAGAGGTTTGGAGGATGCATGTTATCCCAGATGAAACAACACACTTGGAATTATTATCTCCAGCCTTGGGGCAGTGAGAGTTGTTGCATTTCCTCAGGTGTCCTTCTCCAAATCACCACTGTCATCCCGGCACGGGTTTGTATCTTCTGGTCTTTGATCCTGTGACTTCAGGAAATGCATGAAGTGAAATCTAAGAAAATGAAATAAATTGCAGAAACATGAGGAATGTCCTAACAAAATGTGCACCAGGTAAAACTGGGTGGAACGAGGCGTCCCCTCAGGCAAAACCTCTGGCATTCACCCAGCAGGGGGATGCTGCACAGGTGGGCACAGAAATTCACAGCAGCAGCCTTTCCTGTGGCTATGGCCATCCTAGGAACATCTCTGTGATATGCTTTAGGCTCTCGGTGCTTATTGAATCTCTCTCCAAAACAACACCCTCATCTTCATTCAGCTTTGAAGCTGCACAGGGGGATTCCCTGTCTACCTGCCCTCCCTGCACATCCAGGAGCTCAGCAGCCCTTGGACAGCCTGTTTCCATAACAACAGAGGAGGAAAAACCTGAGAAGTTCTCGGTAACCGCATGCAGGGCTGCTTGGTGGAACCCCCCCAGGATGGGAGGAGACCCCAGAAAATTCCCTTTTCCTCCCACCAGCCCCTCCTCCCACCTCCCTTGTGGGAAACTTAAATTCTGTCGAGGTGAGAGCTGGAATGAGCACCTCTCATGAGGGGCTGATGCCTTTCAGCTCAATCAGTTAAATTTTATTCTTTATCCTCCTGCTGTGCATCCTCTTTCCCCCCTCTTCCCGAGGGCAGTGATAGCCTCAATCCCCCTGTGCAGACTCCAGGCACCCCCTGCTCCCTGGGGACCCTGAGCTGTGTTTAAGGAGCACCCAGAAGGTGTCTGGGAGCCCCAGCGACAAACCTCCCCGGCCAGTGAGACCTTCACAGTGCCATGGGCATCGTGGAATCACAGAACAGAATCCCAGCATGGTGAAAACCCCCCCTTTAGTCTGTAAAACACACACTTGTACTGCCAACATCCCCCATTCCACTGTCGTTGTTTGCACCAGCTGTAGCCTTGGTTTGATGTTTTCGTTTCTGGGAAGTTCCTTCCCAGGAAAACTTCTGTAAACAAGTGAGATGTTTTTGTAGCTGTACCTATGTTCATCCATTCTTTCTCACAGGAGAGGTTTCTTGATGAACATCTGTTTTAACCAATGTGATTGAAGAGGTTTGCCTTTGTTTCACCAATCAAATTGGTCTGTGTAAAATACTATATAAAAGAGTCACATCTCAAGAATAAACTCGATTTTTCTAGCCTTCACATAGAGAGTCTGTGCCGTTGTCTGAGCATCAAACGACGACACCAGCCCCTGCCTGATTTCTGTATTTTTGGATCTTGTCTCAGGAGTGAGCACACGGCCCACGGAACGCTGAACTCCTGGTCATTACTGCATCAGGAATAATAATAATAAATTATTCTGCAGGCAAAACAAACCCTGTGCAAATTGGACAGCAAAGATGCTCCTCTAGCAGCTTTAATTTAAGGCAGTTTGGTGTTTTTCTCCTGGTTCACTTAATGAGGAGGGGTCTCATTCTGATCAATGTATCCCAGTTTCACAGGCGCGTCACTCCCCTGGTCATCAGCACCACTCCTGATTTATCCCAGCACTCAGAATATGCTCCTCTCTTGCTCAGCCCTCTTTTTTTATTAATTCCAGCTCGTCTTTGCCCTTTCTGGCATCCATAACTCCAGAGGCACAAGTGAGAGCACTTACCCAGCACAGGTGAAAAGGCAGCTGCCAATTAAATCCCGGTAATTCATTGTCATTCCCAGCCCAGACAGAGCCCTGGAGTGGGAGCAATCCATTCCTCCTGTCCTTGGGTCACGCTCCAAGCCAACAACCTCATCAGTGTAAACACCCTTAAGCTTCCTCATCCTCTTCATCACACTTTAGGCCAACTGAGTCTTTCTCTTGCCTTTTGCACGCTGAACTTGCAATCCCTTCATGGCCTTGCACAACTTCTCCCACTGACTTTGCATTCACCACACAGAGTAACTGGAAATCTCTGGCTTCCCACTCTTCCACCCAATTACCTCATTTTCTTTGGTGGAGAAAAAACAGATTTTTTGGGAGACATACAAGCAAAAGTTCCCTGGTCATGAAGGGAACTAATGCTTAGGGCAAAGATAATTATTTATCTTGAAAGATAAATACTTGCCATCAAACTGTAGGGAAAATATTGTATTTCACCTCTATCATTGTCATGAACGGTTTGTAATGAGCTAATACACAACATATTTTAAAGAGGAAACATAGTTCCTATCTAAAACTACTGAATTTTGAGCCACATTGGTCAATTAATATGTTGGAAAGCATCATAGGTGCCCCAAGGGGTTATCTTGGCTTTATTACAGCAATATTTAAACCCAGCCTTGGCTGAGTGGTCTGTGACCACATCTAGGCCTGGTTTAAAAGAGGCTTTGTCAGCACTGGGCTTGTCCCAGCCCTCGAAACCCTCTCTGGAGATCCACAGCCATAAATCTGCTGCAGCCTGCTCAGTGTTTTAACTTCAAATATCATCTTTTAATGAGAAAACAGGAGTCAAAACACTGCATGTAAGTATTTCTCACTGTTTTTTTTTTTTTTTTTTCCCCACTGTATGAATCACTGGCAGCACTCACACCTCCAGCCATTGCTTTGAATATTTCAGGGATATATATATTTTTTTTTTTTAATTTGAAGACATGATTAAAAAAAAAAAAAATTCTCTCTCAGCTGCTTGTGATGAACACAAATCCATATGCCATTTTACATTTCAATGTGGAACACTTAAAGTGCTCGAGTGTTTCTGGTAAATCAATACCTTCTTTTCTTTAAACACATAACCTGCTTGGAATTTGGAGTGTATTTCCAACTGCTTAGAGCTTTTTAACCAGCACTGGTAACATTTAATTGAAATTAAAAATAACATTAAACAGCAAATGATTCTCTTGTGGATCTCTTGTGCCATCAACACCTCACCTTTGGACCCGAGGTGACAATTTTTCACGCCATGCTGAAGTGTCACCTAA
The DNA here is from genome assembly GCA_013400675.1 of Oxylabes madagascariensis. Lineage (NCBI taxonomy): Eukaryota > Metazoa > Chordata > Aves > Passeriformes > Timaliidae > Oxylabes > Oxylabes madagascariensis. The sequence goes on along the minus strand of VYZR01098172.1, from coordinate 6,148 downwards.
GGGTGGCACAGTGGGGGAAAAAATTCCATCTGGGCTGGATTTACATCTCCAGAAGAAGCTGAACCCCCCCAAATTTTGCCGACTCTTTGGTGTTCCAGTGCCTTGTTTTGAGGGCTCGGAGCAGTGCCAGGGAGCAGCGGTGACAGCAGAAATTAAATTCCGGCGCGTCCCTCTGCCCATCTGGAAACAGCAATTCAGGCTGTTTCCCACTGACCTCACAAGATTAATTGGCAGTTGATAGCCTTTATATTCTAATTTTCCACCTAAGGGGCCTGTTGTGTTTCAGCTGCTGGGCCTGCAGAAGGGCATCTTCGTGTGGAATTAAAACTTGTGTGAGTGAAACAATTCTGGTCAGAGGGACCTGCTTATTTTGAGGTCTTATTTTGTCTTTTCATCCCTGATTACTGCAGCTTTGGAGAGAGAGGTTGCCTTACAAAGATTTCCTTTCTCAGTGGTTTGTGTCAGGGGTTTTTGGCTTTACTTTTGCTGCAGCTGCATTATTTAACATCCTTCTCTTTATTTTCAGTCAGTTCAATCTCTTGGCAATAAGGGTGGAGGAAAACAAATTGATTTTCAAGAAGTATATAAGATTATATGACTGACTACTGCAAGGGGAGAAAATACAGTCCCTTAGTCCCTTATAAATTAGGAGGCAATTAATAAGTGAATGCTGCAACTATTTAGATTGGAACGAGATGTAGTCAGGTAGAAAAGTCAGAATAAAGTCAGATTTGAAAGATTTTTTTTGTTTCATTTATAATTTGAAAGAAAATGGTAACTTCACCCTTCCTGCTCCCCCCACCAAGAAAACACATAAGGCTTTCAATGGGGTTTAGATGGCACAAAGAAGGAATCTCATTTTAGCAAAGATAAGAGAAACATCAATGGTTTGAGTGTCCAGAGGATGGGATATCTCTGTCTGGAAACAATTCCTGTTAACAAAGTTCCTTTGGTACAGTGGTGATTACTGTCATCCTGGGAAAATGATGCCTGGCTCGCATTCCTGCCCAGAGGTTGGATGTTGGCATGGGGATTCCTTTCTCTGCTGCTTCTCTAAGGGATGTGTGCAACTCCTCAAGTGTGGATTTTCTGCCATGGACCTTGGAAAGGCTTGAAATTTATAGCCAGATGTAGATGATTGGATCTGCCATTTTTTTTTAATCATTCCCCAGTTTTGTTAGACATGCATTTAGCTCCCAAAGGAGGTTTTATGGACACTTTTAAAATGTCCTTTCTGTTGTGCATTTCACTGCTTTAGTGTGTCCTGCAGAGCCACTGCCAGAGAAACTCCTGTCAGCCCAGCAGAAAAGGCAGGTGGCTGAAGGACTGAGAGAGCAGATTCACCAAAGCTGAAATCTGGGAGCTGCTAGAGGTGATACAGACACTTGGAAAAGGATCCAGGACGAATTTCCAGCTGATGGAAAGTGTCAGAGCCAGATTAACTCCAAGGAGCTGGAAGCCAGCTCAGCTTGGACTTCATGGTCACTCTAAATCATTAAATCAGTGTGCACCTTAGCAGGAACCTAAACACAAGTGGATTTTTCCCTGGTTTTGCCTCCCCTCCCTGCTGGAATTACCAAGGATGCGTTTCTAGGATGACATCCATCTGCTTTTGCTCTTGATTTCTAAAGGAGTAAATTACTTCCTTGAGAAATTTTTGAAGCCCTCAAGCAGGACGTGGCTGCTGTAAAAGGATTTTTCCTGCTCCATCCCAGAGCTGGACTGTGCAGAAGCAATAAGATGTGGAGTTTGCTACAGCTGCAGCCACTTCAGAGTCAGAAAAGTCTCAAAATCAGTTTCCTTTTGCTGACAGCACTTGGATTAATGGATTTCTTTGGAGGTCACCTTTGTGCAGCCTTGGCTCATTCCGGGCTCCTCTTGGCCTGGATCTTGTGCTGAGTTGGGCTTTTGCCACTGCTGGGCATCAACCTTTGTGATCAGCTGACAGGAACTTCTCCTGTTCTGCATCTTAAATTTAAGCTTTTTTCTCGAGCTAAAAAGTATTTTAAAGAAAAATATCTGGTCTTGGTGTCATAATGGCCCATCACAAGTGATTTACCACAAGTAAGAAAATTTTGCTGAAGGGTTAATTAAACTCTCTGCTTTGGAAAGAAGTCACAAAATACAAAAGCAATGGAGACTTTTTATACCTATTTCATATTCTCTGCTCATTCAGTTATGGGTTTTGTAGCCCTCAAACAGATGAGGTTAAATCTGTGGCTTTTAAATCCCTCTCAGACTTATGTCCCACTCAGAGCTCCATAGGGATCCCAACCCCATGACTTGAATTCTTGTCCTTGCTCCATCCCATCACATTTTCTGGATACTCTGGAAGAATCTCCTGCTTGCTCACAGCCTGCTGACCAAGGGGTTAAAGTCACCTTGCACCACCTCATTTACCCTTAGGTTGGATCTGAAAGAATCTTTTGGAATCTTCCAGTACTTTTGGAAGTATTTATCTTTTTATTTAAATACTGAAAAAAAAAAAAAAGCTAGACTGCCTGCACAGTCTATTGAAATTATTACTATATATTGTCAGTCTTTGCAAATATAATTCTGAATATTTGGGTGATCCCCAGCTCTTGAAGTCCTTACTTTCATTCTTGCAAGAATAGAATTTTTGACCCACACTCATCCTCTTGCCTTGGTGGCAACATTTTCAGTATTTACTGAGTGATTCTTATTTTTAATAACATTTCTTGGTTTCCCATAACATGAATTTATATATATGCATAAAAGGTTGAAGGTTTTGCTTTTTTAACAGTGTTTTCCCAATTATTCTATTTGATACTCCCATTACTAGTTTGGTTTTTTTCTTTTTTCTCGTTGAATGTCTTGTCTGAAGGACACTGAAGAGGGATAAATCATTTATGTGCTCTGTCAGTGAGAATTGCCAATATTTTTAAAGAAGCCTCATGCTGCTGGTCAAGCTATAACTTCCTTGCTTGCATAATAATTTTGTATAACTGCTTATAGCCTGACAGTGCAAAAAAAAAAAAATAAATTGCTTTAACATTGAATTATTTGTATGCCGTTGTTTCCTGAGCCCTCTAGACTTCCATAACTTTGTCTGTCTGGTGGAATTTAAAAGCAGTCTGAGTTGTAATTGGAAAATGTGTATCATGGCTTGTAGTGTTTAGAGGCAAATTGTCTGGGCTGAAATTGCTGATGCAGGTGACCTATTGAGCAGCCTGAGAGCCACCAGTCACATTAAATTGGTAAAGGAACACAGGCAGCACCTACGGGTTCAGCAAACACCCATCTATTGTTTTGGGGTTTTGTATGTGGATTTTAATGCAGGTTATTGTAATAAAATCAGCTCCATGGGCGTAAAAAATGGGAGAATACAAATGACAGCATTAGCCAAGCCCAGTGTTTGTCCCTGACTTAGGAGATCAGGGCCATTTCCTCCTCTCTCATGAAAACCAAATGAAGCCCAAGGCAATCATCCTGTCCACGTGTCTGCACAATTTGGGAGGGGGTGCCTGGTAATTCTGATTTAGCTGTTGATGTTCAGAACTGTGACTGCTCGGTTTCAAGGGTAGCTACAATAATTCTGGAAATGTTTGCTGTTATTGCAATCCAAACGGGTTTGATTCTCAGCTAAAAATGTGCACAAACCATTTCTTTACCACCCTTGATTTTATTTTTTGTGTTATGTCAGCGCAGGGTTTTTGCAGTAGAAATTTTGTGGAATTTGTGTCAGTTGACCTTGACAGGAAGAAAGAAAAAAAAATAAAAATTACCACAAAGCATTTTATTCAGCAGTTGGTGAGCAATAGGTCAGTGGAAAAACACGTCAGTGCTCATGGATTATCCAGGCAAAGGCTCCACTCTCCACATCCCACCTCCACACTGGGCAGGGATCAGAACAACTGCAGCACCTCGCTGCTGAGGTTTTGTCCAGTGAGCAGCAGCTTTTGTCCAGGAATAGGAAATCTTTGTTCCTGGGCCCCTTTAATCTCTTCCACAAACGAATGAGATCGATGCCATTGTCCTGACGTGAGTCACGATTCCATTTCTCTAAATATTGCAGCTTCCTCCTCCTGGGCTTTGTGCCAGTTCTGGCAGAGACCAAAGATGCGTTTTCACACAGCTGTTTTTGTGAGGTGCGCTCACTTCTCCTTACAAATGTGCTCGTTCCTCTGCACGGCAGAGCCCTGGGCAGGGGCTGCTCTCCCACCCTTCCCTGGGAGGGAGGTGAGGTCCTGGCACAGAATTCCCAGAGCAGCTGTGGCTGCCCCTGGATCCTTGGATTGTCCCAGGCCAGGTTGGACGTTGGGGCTTGGAGCAGCCTGGGACAGTGGGAGGTGTCCCAGCCCATGGACTGGATGAGCTCTAGGTCCCTTCCAACCCAAACCATTCTGGGATTCCATGGAAAACCAGGAATACTCTGCTGTGGCACCACTGGAGCTCGAACCGTCCTTCCATAAATTCTGTAACAAAAGTGAGGCCCGGTTTTGCCCCAGCTTGGGTCCAGGAAATCTTCAGTTATTTTCTGCTGGATGAAATGTTCCCCAGTATCGCTGTCGTACACTAAATAACAACACAGACTCTTGAGATCAGAAGGCTAGAAAAATGATTCTTTATTTTTGAGATATGTCTCTCTTTTATACTATTTTACACAGACCAATTTGATTGGTGAAACAAAGGCAAACCTCTTCAATCACATTGGTTAAAACAGAGGGTCATCAAGAAACCTCTCCTGTGAGAAAGAATGGATAAACATGGGTACAGTTACAAAAACATTTCTCTTGTTTACAGAAAATCGCCTGGGAAAAGAATTTCCAGAAACCGAAACATTTCAGGCTTGAAAATCAGGGCTACACTCCAGAGGTCAGTCTGTCTGTCCTGAAGAAGAGTACAAACTTGTGTGGAGCTTTCTGGTCCAGTTGGGAATTAAACCGAAATCCCCATCTCCAGGCTGAGCCCTCTCATCTCCTGCTGTGCCTGTTTTTCAAGGAAAAGAGACCACGACCTCCTTTTTTTGATGGAAACATATGGAAATACGTGGTTGGCCATAGGATACCCGACTCAGCCCACTCTGTGAATTGTTTTCCATCCTGATCTTTGGACCTGAACCTGTGGATGAACCCCCTTGCCTAAATGATCTTTCAGATGCACTGTTACATTCATGCTCTTAGGTGTTGTGGGCTTGTTTGGATTTTTTTTGGATTTGTTTTCAACCTAGATCTTGCTGCTTTCTTTCAGAGGGACTGTAGGAAACTAACTGGAAAATAAGAACCAAATATTTCCCTGAATTTGAGCCTAAACCTCTTTGTGTTTGCACAGCAGACAGACAGGTCGCTGTATTTTGGTGTCAGATTTGTTATTACAGATCAGATCAATTGTCTGGCTGCAGTAGCAACCCCCCATCTTGTAATGCACTTAGTCAGTTGTGAAATCATGGACGCAGTGGTGGGAAAACCAGAAAATTCTCCATAACCCCCCCAAGCCATCAATTTATGCCCTGAAGCATGAGATTTGATTACCATTGTTATTGTCCTAGCTTGCATAGTTACAAATGTTATTAGCAGTCATAAAATTATCCAGCCTTAAAAAAAATCAGATTGGGAAAAAAAAAAATCCCAACATTTCACTCTGGGTTCTTCAAAGCCTGAATTCCTGGGATTTCTTTGAACCACAAAAAGTGGTAGTTCCTTTAATTCACTTTAAATTTGCTGTCCTTTGATCACGTGGATTTCTCCTGGAGTCTCATTAGGAAGGGATAGATGAGCATTTTCTGGCATGACTGGAGTTTCTCTCTGGTCAAGACCCATCCAACTTCCAGCATTTCAAAGCTGAGTGCTGATGAGGTGTGTTTATAATCAGATCACTCAGATCTGTGTTTAATAAACCATCAGTAGGATGTGCATCATCACCCTCTCCCTCATCTGTGTTTTCCCCTCAATGGTTTAAATCTTTTCCTATGAACTGCAAGCTCCCAAAGCAGCTCAGTGCTTCTCAAGCTGCATCTCAGCTGGCATAACTTCAATACTCTAAAAATTCAAAAGTTAAGGAAAGTACTGCAAAATGCTGCAGCAGGGCATAATTTCAAAATTTATATGGCACCATGTCAATTATTTTAGCCACTTAATTTGTCCAGGACCAAAACAGATTCCCAGAAGCTTATCCTATTTTTTTTTTT
>VYZR01098169.1:28048-38142 GCA_013400675.1 Oxylabes madagascariensis | reverse complement strand
TTTCCTCCATGTTTTATGTTCTAAATTCCTCATCTGTGCCACACAGAAAAACTGAAAACCCACTCAACCCACTGTGCCTGTGGTGTGATCTGCATTTTTTGTGATACATTACTTCACATCCCATAGTGCAGTGCATCAAAAGGTAACAAAAGACCTATATGGTCTTTTACCAGCAAAAATGCAAATTGTGAGGACATGCAGTGCTGGTACAGACTCTTTGACCTGTGGTGCTCTTGCAGCTCAATTTTGTTACTGCAGGTGATGAATCAGCAGAAGTATGCTTGCCAAATTCTATAACACACAGGAAGATTGAGTTAAATTAAATTCAGTTCTCATAATGCAAATTAGCTGGAAAACAATGACAGAGATAATCTTTTAAATATTAGTCTGAATCACACCCCAAAACCGACAACAGTAAATTGGAAGAGGACAAACATTTTGTACCTTTGGGAATATATGCAGTGAAGAATGCAATGCCCTTTATTTAAGACTGGTTTCTCACAGCTCATAGCCTGTTATCCTCTTATTTAGATGACTAAATCACAAATACATGCTCAAAACTCCAATTTAGACTTGGCTTGGCTGTCTCTGTACTCACTGTATCTGTCATGTTTAGCTACTGCTAATGTTTTGCTATCAATATAAGTGAATCATCCTCTGAATCACTTTAGATTTTCTCTCAGAGATCTTTTAAGAGTCTTTATAATACTGTTATTCTGAATGTCAGTTCTCAGTGAATCAAGAAGTCTGAAGTCAATGGTAAGACTCACCAATAGCTGGAACAGGCTGCAAATATCACATGGTAAATCAGATTTCCAACAGTCTTCTTTTTATTGCTTTCTCCTCCCTCTGTGACTTCATCTCTTTGCTTCTCTTCCCCAGTATGTCAGATTCATAATACTTTGGGATGGCCAATTTCTCTAGTTAGTGAATCTGCAAAACACTATAAATGCCCAGTTTAGAACAGATATTGCAATAAGTCTGAAGAGAGAATGTAGCTTCCCATCCCAGCTGGACCAGGCACCTTCAGGTTTTTTGAAAATATATGCCAGAAAGATTAAAATATAGAAGTTTACCAGTTGAATAGAAACTGGTCAAGAAGCCTCTTCATCTGAACTTGCACTCATGTTTTAAGATCATCTCGGATTCCTGACTGTGTCTTCATTCATCAGTATTGATTTCTTACTAGATTTTTCTGAAACACTGGACCTCTGTCCAATGCTGTTCATAAGAGAGACATTTAGCATGGAAGAACAAGATTAAATACTTGACAGAGTTAATTTCTATCAAAGTATGTATTCTTCCTACAGTCATATATGTCAAATAAATTTATTTCAATTATTTCTTTAAATCTGAACAGAAAAATATATCAATAATATGAAGTGATTAATTAGTAATATTAGTATTATAATTAGTACTTAGTATAGCAACAGTGGTTTTTCAGTTTCCAAGGTGGAACTGTATTGCTTTTAGAACACCAGAATTTCCTTTAGGATTAAAAAAAAAATGCTTATTTTCAACTAGTTCTACATTAAAAAATATTTGTGGAACAAACATCCCAGGGAAGCACCTTTGTTTCATGTAAAACATAGAAGAAATCTTGCTTAAGGCAGCAACCTATGACATAAATGCCGAATTGCTCAGAAATACAAGGCTGCAGCCAAAGAAAGTTAATGTTTCCAGGACAGTTATGCCCATATGGATTATGTCCAAAGGCCTACCAGGACCAAGGATTGCTGTGAGTGGCAACCTGCAGCTATCAGGGTTGCTGCCCCTTGTATGGCACTTGACAGCCCACAGGGCGGCTGGAGGGAGTCAGTCTGGCACACAGTTTGACCCACATCAGTCCCTCCTACTGTGATGTGATGGATTCTGTGTCTTTGTCACTGCCTATAAGATATCTTTTCAAATGACCAGCTACTCAGACCTCAGCAAGGAACAAAGGGAAAGAGGTCACCAGCTGGTAATGCTCTTTATCCCATCCCTCAGCTCTAAATTTTGGTTTCTGCAAGCTTTACACAGCACATGTCAAGAGGTTTCACTGTACCTTCCACCACTTTGAATTAACAGTGATAACAATAATGCTTAACCTTTGTAGAGTTCTTTCTGTCTCCGCAATGCTTAACTAACATTAGCTAATCACATTACAACGGCTGGGTTTATCCTTCCTACTCTTTACAGTGCCATGAATAATCTGATAATTATTTCTTTAGTCGATATAAACAGCTTGTCCACTCTTCTGTCATATTCTATTTTGCTTAAGCTATAAATATCTGATATTAACTAAAGAAATGGTGAAGTTTTTCAGGATCACACCAAACTAAAGTGGCTAATTATGTTAATATGATAGATCTGAGAATGAATATAAGCATTTTATATATAAGTATTTTTTAAATACCTATATCCCTAATTATGAGCATCTGCCAAGGATTATATTGTTCAGGAATGAAAATGTGCTAACTAGTTTGTCTGGAATCTGTTCATATCAATTATTTAAAAGCACTCTGTATTTATTGCTTCAAACATTAACTACTGACATATTATGCCAGTAGCACCATACTGTAGCAGTATATGTAAGAGTAGGCAGAGGCTGTGGTTTAAGCAGCTTACTGTTAGTATTCAAACTCTGGTTTATTGTTGAGAAGCACCAGACTCTGTCTTTCCCACACCCTTCTCAATAAATTTATAACTTCATGCCTCTAATAATCAGCAGAAGGTCAAGGAAATAAGAATGGCAAACTTACCACATTTTATCCAACGTTAACTATTCATGTAGAATGATCTCTCAGTAGCAAAGAAATTCATTTCCACATTCAGGAGAGAAATTAATTTCTTCGACAGATAACTGTTTTTATGTGCTCTCCTTATTCCGTGGAATAACACTATTGCATTATTTTATGAGATATACCATGTTTTAGGCCATGATTGCTTGCCAGTCATACTGAGAATCTCAGCTGAATATATTGCAAACTGCCTGCATTGATGGTGCATCTTCTTTGTGGTCCTGACCCTTGATTTCTATTTTAAGACCCAATTGCTTTGAGTCTGCATCCATGGGCCTCTGTACTTTATAGTCCTTGCATTATCAGTCCCCAGCTTTATCCAAGATACAACACGAACTATACTGCAACCTTATTGGCATTTGACACAGAATCAATTATCCCTGCCCCAGTCTCTAAGAGATGAGCAGATCCCATCATTATTCCTTTATTAAAACAGTTCTGCCTGCATGGTGCTTTATAAGGAAAAGATGAGTCACTGTTCCAAGAGATCTCACCCTACAAATTAGATGTAGCACGTGGAATGACGATAGTAAAATGACTGAAGAAGGAATACATTTTAATATATGAATTTATTGAAAGATTTAGTGAAAAATTCCCTTTTTATTTGTATCTTTTTTGTCCAACACAGATTATTCAAAGACAAAAGATAAGGTGCTATGGTCAAAATGAGACTAGACCCATTCCTCTTGCAAGTTCTTCTGTAAGTGCAGAAAGGACTGAACTTGTTCAGAAGAAAGTTCTGTAGCACTTTGTCAACAAAATTTTTCTTACCCACTGAAAGAGAGATACTAAAATGAATAAAGGCTCATCTCACTATGCACCGAACTTCAGCCCTAGTAGGGAGAAGAATAACAGTCATAATGATACAGATCTGAAACAAATATTTTTACACAATTACAGGTACTCCAAAAACATAAGTGAACATTTCTCTTGCTTTAGTCTGTGAAAGAGCATCCTCCCTCTGCACCAGGGCACAGGGATCTGACAGAAAACCTGTTCCTGCTCCTTGTGAATGTTCCCCTCAGCTACCCCAGTACCCCAGTAGCATCTACTGAGTCAAACCTTAGCAGAAGTTAGGACAAGGAAAGATAATTTTTACTTTGAAAGGTAAATCTAGCAATTATTTACTGGGGGAAATGGCAATTTTGACTGTCCAGCCTGTGCACTGTTAATATCTTGTACACCTGTGACAATGCACAACAGAAAACACTTATTTTCCTAGGTGTTCCTTGTCACGGTAAAGATGTAGTTTAATCCTTCCAGCCAAATTAGCACAAAGCAGCGTGTTTCAGTCCTTGTCACCTGAGTTGTCACACTGCACACCACGGGAATATTTTCTTGAAAACAAGTAAGAAGGTACCTAAACCCAGTAACAGTGAGGGTCAGGAGGAAGCCACTTCCTGGGAGCACCTGGAGGCTGCGAGCCTCGGGACCATACATGACTGCACAGGTAGTTAGAGAGAGTGATGTTTAGTTAAGAGCAAAGGAAGAAAGGGTGGCATTAAAAGGAGTCACCAGCACCCTCGGGCAGTTTCTGCCTTGTTTCGTTCTAATAGACATCTACCTGCAAGTCCTGCCCCTCTCCGTAGGATATAAAGGAGCTCCTAACAGAGATGGCAGGCTCGGAGGGACACAGAGCGGGCTGGCAGCGCCGGTGGCTCCGGCAGCGTCACGGGACTGCCGCTCCATTTCCTCAGGCGTGTCGGAAGGAATTCAGGCTGGCTCGGGGCACGGCTGAACTGTAGCTGAGAGAAGGGTGTTCGTCTGTCTGGGAGGGTTTCTGCATACGAGGCAGCCCCACACGAAGCGCGGTGTTTCCTCGGGACCGCCCTGCCTGGTTTTGCGCGGTGCTGGCAGAAACCCGCGTGTGACGGCGGCAGACAAAGGGATGCCTGCGGCAGCGTCGGGAAAGCCGGCTGCTCCCGGCCTGGAGCAGCTACCGCTAATTGGCCCGGGGCTTGTTTTGCGTTCTTACATTGCCACCCTCTGACAGCCCGGCGGATAAACCCCTGCCCTTCCACCGACAGCTGAGGTTTGAGCCGGAACGCAGCGCAGTGGAAATGCGTTGTTACTGCCACGCTTTGACTCGAATCTTTTAGGTTCTTCAGTAAGTCTTCCTGGATATTTGTCATCTATTGCTGTATGAGAAAGATTCGTTTAAAAGCTGATTTGGGGATGTGTAGCAGAGAGATAATTCAGCTCAGTGCAAAAACCTATATCAGACTTCGTGCATGCCCCAGAGGAATCAGAGTTGAGAAATGGTGTTATCCTGTGCCTGATGAATGAAACTAAGGCATTGGCTACATAGATGCCATGCTTTGACTCCAGCCAGCAACGAAGTATCGAGCAGCCATTTGTTCACTATCCCTGTGCGGGATGTGGGAGAGAATCAGAAGAGTAAAATATGAGAGAACTGATGGGTTGAGATAAAGACAGTTTAGTAGATAAAGAAGAACAAGGACTTCATTCACCACTTCCCGTGGGCAGGCAGGTGTTCAGCCATCCCCAGGAAAGCATGGCTCTATCATGTGCAACAGTTACTTGGGAAGACAAACACCATCACTCTGAATGTCCTCCTCCCTTCTTCTTCCCTCAGCTTTATATATTGAACGTGGTGCCATATTGTCTGGAATATCCCTTGAGTCCGTTGGGGTCAGCTGGCTGTGTCCCCTCTCAAATTCTTGTACATCTCCAGACTATTCTGGGGCCCCGCACTGGTGGGGCAATATAAGAAGCAGAAAAAGTCTTGGCTCTGTGTAAGCTCTGTTCAGCAACAGCAAAAATATACCTGTGTTATCACTCCTGTTTTCAGCACAAATCCAAAATACATGCGCATACTAGCTACTGTGAAGAAAATTAACTCTATCCCTGCCAAAACCAGCACAGCAGAATATTTATTGAGGAGTCACAGAAGTGGGAATAACAAAATCTTAAAACAAAACTGTCCAAGTGCAGTGTACAAAGGCACTTTGAACTCTAATCCACCTAACAAGTATAGCAGCCACTGCTGCTGTTGAAACTGTTTACTGTGTATTGGGGGATACATTTTGTCATCCTGACCTACCTTCCCACCAAGAGCTTGTCTGTGAAAACATAACATTTGTATCTGTGTGAATGTCAAATTATATAACACCTAAAGGGCACAAAATTCGGGGCACAAAGTAAACACTTATATCTGCTCATATGAAATGTGAAAGGTAATTTTACATAATGATTACTTTCAGCCAGAATTGCTTACATCTGAGAGAGCAGTGCATGAAGGATAATTGAAAAGCAAAAAGCTATGCATATGTTTTTGGAATAGGGAGGATTATATATGCTGTGTCTGGCATCTTACTTGACACCATCTTAAATCATTGTATTAGTAGAAGAGAGGCCTGGATAAACTGAAAAGAGCACAGCAGAGGTTTACCAAGACAGTTAGAGGCACAGAACATGGTATACAATGAGAAGCTGAAGGAACTGGTTGGACAATGCCCCACACAATCTGGTCTAGTTTTGATATCAGCCCTTCTGCCTTTCAAAGTTAGACCAGACAGCTTCCAGAGGTCCTTGCCAACTTACATTTTTCTGTGACCAGGGTGTATTTTCATGGGCATGTGGACCATGTTGTTCCACCTTGTGCATCTTGGGTTTACTTCATAACTTAAGTCTCGCCCTATCTCAGACAAGAGTGGTGCTGTGAGGCAGGTCCCTGTTTCAGCACCAGGAAAAAAAGAGGAACTTAAAACCTACCAAAAAAGATGCATTGCAAACATAGAGTGTTGATCATTAGACAGAGGGCTCTTTGCATTTGGGTGAAACAACCTGACAGAGGAAGTAGCAAAGTTTTACATGCATGTTCTTCTGTCTAGAAAAGAGAAATTAAGCAGCTTTTTTTAGTGATGCAAAAAAGGGCTACAGAAAAAACTCTTTTTAAAGTGACATTTTTAATAATCTATTCATTACCACAATATGAAGCTAAGACACACATAATATGTTACATATTACAACTTTCACTTGGATGTCACCTTAACTTTGAGTAAAAAAGGTGGCAAATTTTGGCATAGTATCCACAGTGGGTACAACTCAGAAATAAATACTCTCCCAAACAACTGTTGAGGTTTGGGGATTTGGGGGTTGTGGGATTTTTTAAAAATTTGTTTGGGTTTTTTTCTTTAATAATTCCTCTTCTGTGGCTTCTTGTTATATTTTGGAAAGAGCAACTGAAGCGTCAGAAAAACATTCCTGGACAAAGTTAATATGAAACTTGAAAATAAATGGAAACCTTTTAAAAAGGCATAGAATATGATGGATGGTGAGACTCAAATTCTAAGAAGTGGCACAGTCCAGTATTAAAGGACAAATAAATGCAACTACTAAAATTAGCTTGATTTTCTTTGTTTATAAGAGCAGGTGTTTCTGTTTATTCAAGGGGCTAATGACTAGATTTTTTATGCAATGTTTATTGTCACAGTATTTAACTACAGTTGAGAAAATCCTCAGTCACAGTTTCATTTATTTACTCATCTAACTTTATACTTCTTTCTAAAAATTTTTGTATACTGCATTTGTATTCTGCAAAGCTTTCTAAGCATATTGTCAGAAAAAAAACCAGATGCTGAGACACTGAAATTAGAATCAAATCCATAGTTAATAAGAAAAATTTTGGCTGAAATGGGAAATAAATTTTACATCTTGGAACACCTATTAAGAAAATTAACTCTATCTTCTAATAATCAATGAATAAGAAAATTAAGAAATATCAATGAATGAGAAAAATTCAAATAAATAATAGAATAATTAGGGATAATCACACACAAAATTTTAATGAATAATTTTAAAGAAAAATCAAAATGTATTTATTTGAAAACAATGAAGAGTTAGAAAATACTAGTAAGACAGTTCTTAGTGACTATCTTAAGCATTAGAATATGAAATATTTATTCACATACCATATCCAAAATGCTTAGCTTCAGTATCAGCCTTCTTTGTAGCTAAACTCAGCATCTGATTTTCTGTCATCTGTAGCTGAAAGATTACACGGTTCTCCATTTCTCAGTTTGAAATAAACATAGATGTATGAGGAAGAGCATAGTAGCCAGCAGAAAAGACTGCGTGAAGGATATCTCTGTTGTGGTAAACATGGCTGAAGGAAAACTTATTGAGGCTAGAGAGCATTATGCTGAATAGATAGTCATTAAGATCCTTCTCTCTCTTACATTGTCTACAGCTGACAAGACACAAGAAGAGAGGAGACAAGAATTGATTTAGCTTCTTCTCCTCTAAGACAAGCCAACAGTGAAGAAGCAAAGCTTGAGGAAACATGGGGAGGTAGAAGGAAATTTTCATGTTGTTTTTGTTTCTATCCAAATCTATTTTAATTTGGATCAAATTAAATTAATTTTTCCCAGGTTGTTTTTATTTTGTCCATGATGATAGCTGCCAACTGGTCTTCCTGTCCTTGCCTTGACCCACATGCTTTTCATCCTGTTCTCTCCTCTTGTCCTGTTGCAGATGGAAATAAGAAAGTGGATGAGTGGGTGTCTGACCGCCATTCAAGGTCAACCCTTTGCAATCACAGAGGACAGCAATGTAGTACAAGAATAGTAAGCAATAAAAGACATTGATCTTATCAGGACTGGGGTGCTAGTGACACATTCATTCAAATAACTTCTTCTGATATTAGTCTTCAGTAATAAAGGAATTACTTCTACATATAATAAATATCATAAATACATCATTTAAGTATAATAAAATACAACATCACGGAGACACAAAGAGAAATAAGAAGGTTTCCAGATCAATAGCAAAATGATACTTATAACCAGAATAGGAAAAGAAAAAGATGCATGTACAATGTGATTATCGGAATTATTGTTTTCTGACATCCTATGGCTTTTATTACATAGTTTTAATAATGTGTTGACTAGAGAAGTGAGAATTATATTTGCCTTGTTCCATCATGGAATTTTTGTTTTTTTTTTTTTTTTTTTTTTTTCCTTTGTGAAACTAAGTTGCTTAATTTCGTTGTCTTTCCTAAGAAAAACTCTGGTCCAGAAAACATTCATCATAGCAAAAATCAGTCCAATTTTCTCTTGCTTTGGAAAGCAGTGAGCACGAGAAAGCAGAAGGTAATAGTGGAAACTGTTTTGCAACTGTAACTACAGTCGCCTAAATGAATGCCTGCTCTTATGTGCAAAGATGTCCCAGGTGAATACTTCTGCTTTAGAAAGTATCATTGTGCTCAAATCCCAGGCAGCTGAACAAAATGTCCTCGGTGTTTTCACGGCAGACAGCACAAAGTCTCTGAAATGGGAGCGAGTAGGTGTACACCAAGGTGCTCACATGGTTTCCTGTTAGGGGAGGTATTTGTCTGATGTTCATTTTAACATTCTGCTTTGGGTAATTTTTCTTCTAAATTCTCCAAAGCACATAATTAAGGAAGAGGGTTAACTGGTTAATTTAATTAAGTTAAAAACTCTTTCTAAAGTGTGTGCCAGCTGCCAAGAAAACATTTGGAAAAGCTTCAGTTTTATCCTAACTTTCCGGAGTGGGCATTCTTCCAGCCACTGAATCAAGAGGCAGAAAAACCTCCTTAGAAAACCTTATCGAGTCAGCACACATTCTTCTATTTCCACATCAGTGTCTCCCAGATGCCTTGAAACACCAGTTTCAACAGCTTCCAATATAACCCCCAAAACTGGCAATCGTTTGACGATGTTAGGAGGAGGAGCACTGTTATAGAATCTATAGTAGTCTAGCNGTGATTCTGTGATTCCATGATGCTGTCTCTGTTTTTTCTCACAATTAACAATTGCTGTAGACCATCCCAAATGAGCCCATGTCCAATCTGGGGCAAGTTTCGAATGGCACATCTGACTGAGAACACGCAGCAGTATAGGCAGTGGACTTCAGGAGCAGGAATGGCAGCACTGACCTTACGTAACCTGAGGAGATCTTCACTGCTTGTGTTCTCTGCTGAAATGAGTCAGTGTGGCATCGGCATGAGCAATCCTCAGAGTTAACCAATGGCACACATGGAAGGAGAGGGAGGATTCAGAAGTAAACAAATATTTAGGCAATGGAGCCTTTTAAAGTTCAAGATGCTTTGCTTATACTGTGTCTCAATGGGAAAGGAGGACTCAGCTGAGACTTGAAGGAGACTAGATGGATAAAAATTTAAAAAGGTACAGGAAAAATGTCAAATCCAAGCAAATAGGACAAAGCAACAAACTGTCAAACAGAAACAGAAGACCAGCAATCATCAGCATCAAAAATAACAAAAAAGTAGTCAAAAACCAGGAACAAGAAAAAAAAAATTCACACAGG
>VYZR01098156.1:0-13793 GCA_013400675.1 Oxylabes madagascariensis | reverse complement strand
AAAAAGAAAAAGGAGGAACCTTCACAAGATATACATGAGCTACCCTGTGAGGTTACTGAACATTTACTGTTTTTCACCAGCCTTTCAAAGAACAAGTATAACATTAAGAGAAAACTATGAGCCATCAATATTTTGCAATTCTAAAAGAAATAAAAACTGGAAGAGAATAGTGATGCTCATTCATAAAAGTATTGTGAAACATGCACTGTGGGAAAGCACTCTAAACTCAGGGACATCTGCATCTCTCCCACAGCTCTCCCAAGAGCAGTACTGATTAGTTGTGCACAACACGTGTGCAACATATGCAGTAATTTAGCCGGGAGTTTTTGACTGGAAGTGGGAGGGGTATTTCAGAACTTTGTCCAAGGTGAGTAATGCAAATAGAAACCTTGTATAATTGCCACAAGAAACTGTCAAAAATCTTCAAAGCTTCAATGATGGTGTTCAAGCAAGTCACTGGTGTTGCATAATGCACTCGTACACGTGTAGCAGCAACTAAGTTCTCTAAATTTTGAAATTTAAATAAAAATTATACAATCCAAAACTAATTTCCATCTCTCAAACTTAGTTTTGTTCCTTCCAAAGCCAATGGAAAAAATCAGACTGCAGTAGACTGAAGTTTGAACTCACTATTTCTGTTTTCTGTATCACAGTCAGCAGCAAAATTCAGATTTTACAAAAAGATACATATTTCCACTGTGGTACTGTTTTTATTTGAAAACTGAATTTATATATGCTNCTTTTTAGCTCCATTAGTTTAATTGACAGTACTAGCACAAGCGTTTCATCTTAGTTCATTGCAGGTTTTATTGTCTATAAAAGTATAAATGCTTCACAGACCACACAAAATAAATGGAAAAAAAAAATACAATAGTTATCTGCAATGACTATTTACGGCCCTCTTTGGACCCCTGGGCAGATCACAATAAAGTTGCTGTGCAGTGCTTCTCTTTATATAATGAATCATACTTTGCAGTCAAACATCCAGGTAGAGTACATGACTGTGCCTGGCACAAAGAAATAAGCGTTATAATAAACAAAACAAAAAAAAAAAGAAATCTGCTGGAAAGATTAGAAAGTTTTGGAATGGTAAATGCCTTTACTCATGCAACACCTTGATCCTGATACCTGAACTGGATCCCAATCCCAGCCATAGCAAAAAAAAATTACAAAAAAGCTTCAGTCCCTCACATACCTCACTGACCAGGATCTGCAAACGCAGACAGTGTATGCACCGAAGAAAAGACTCCAGAAGGAACACTGTTAAGAGGGCCTGCATCCCGCATCCAGGTGTAAGTAGGGCATGTGCATTTAATTGGATTTCTAATGGTAGAAACGCATATGCACAAAAAGCTCTTCTTCAACTGCCTCTACTTAGCAAAAAAGAGTGGAGGTCCTTGACACCTGAACAGAATCCAAAGAGGCAAGAATAAGCAGAGGAAGGAATGGATTAAAATGTTTTGCTATTTTTCTACTTATCCTTAGGTTTCTATATAGTATTTGCCATGACTATGCTGTAATAACTCCCTGCCTCATCTTCATGCAACAATATGAACCTAAAACATTTTTTATACTGGTGTTTGCACTGCCTCCATATCAGAGATACTGATACATGATTAACTATTGTTGCTCCAGTCCTCTTGGTGGACCTGATACCTCCTAGTTTCTGGTTTAACAGGCAAGAACTTGAAGTACTTTCTGCCATCTGGATAGTTACCAGAACACAAAACCAGAAATAAAATTTAAAAAGTGGTAGTTGAAATTGTAATACACTTCAGCAGTCCTGATCCAGAAATTAAAACCACAGAACACATGACCACCCTTCACTTCAGAGAGTGATGACTGGCCTGCTTATAGAATCAGGTCATTTATCCTATAACGAACTTTGTCATGGTGTTTTGGGGGAGGGGGTTGGTATCTGCTAGTCTAATCATCACTTGGAAAACATTTATTAAGTAATGTCCAAATTATAAAAATGGTATCTTTACAGAAAATAAATACATCAGTTAGATGACAGAAGATTATGTATTCATTCTGTCAGCAAGACATTTTCACAGGATTTAAAGCAAAGGAGGTAGATTCAAATGACTGGAAATTCACTAATGTATATGCAATGCCTATGAGGGCTTCTGTTACTCCTGCACTTCCAATTTGGAGTATTCGAAACACTAGCAATAGCTACACAGCTGCTTCCTTTCGATAAAAGGTTGTTGCATATTTAGCCAATTAAAAGCTATGCAAATGTCTCACACATAACTTCCAGGAATTTGTTCTGCAAGATGAATTTTTATTATTATTACAGAAAGTATTTATCAAATTATTTAGTTAAGTATTTCCTTAATGAAAACAAGCAGAAGACTATGAAAATGTGTAACATTATCATAAAATGTGAAAGCAAGGAAGACTTTAAAATTATATTATCATTATTAAGGTTATATAAATCTCTGTGCCCTGCTGTCCATAGGTGCATGTGTATATCCCCTACAATCCCTTCTGAAGTAATCAGAGGGCTACATCATGCATTTTACAATGTTAATTAGCACACATCTTTTGATTTCCAATTGTACATTACTTAGGTACCAGACAGATAGTATCAGTTCCAAAACAAGACTTAATAATAACCATTTTTCTAGACAAATACCAGTGAAAAAGGTCTTTTATTCAATCCTCTGGAGGAGAACCAAAGTTTAAGGCTCCACCAACTTAATTCTGCAATAGTCTGGACAAAAGGAATAGAAAGTGTTACTCAATCCTCTGGCACCTCTTTGAATTGTTTTTGGAATATTCATCAAATAACAGCAACTAAACCCATTTCAATTGCATTTTTCAATGCAAAAACACATCCCATTGTTGCTACACACCCACAGAAGGAGACAAAAGGGGAAAAGCCTCTCCTAAATTAGCTGCACTCTAGAGAAGACTAGCCACACACCAGCTCAGACTCTGAACTCAACCTCACTCCATCCTTCCACATCTCCCAGTCAACCCTTTCTCCATCCTTAATTTTCTTTGGTTACCTTAGCCTAACCAGACCAGAACAAAAAAAAAAGGGGGAGAGAGGGAGGAAAGAAAGGGATGTTGCATTTCTGAGACATAGTAACCCTTAAAATGTATTTGTTTTATTCTTCACGATTTAGTCACATAATTCTGGAGAATATTTGTAACTTCATGGTTTGCCCATCTGGGTTTAACATGCCATCCTCTACCCACCCCGCAATTTCCCCTTTTTAAAACCATAAAAAAATGTTAAAGAACCAATTAGAAAAAGGTTCAGAACAAAGGGCAGAGGCAAATACATTACTGTAACTAAAACATAAGCCAAATGTAGTAAAACATACAAGTCTGTACAGCCATGCTACTTACTGTTAAAGAACAACAGTTCATTTTGAAGCAACAAAATGGCATTTTATTTCCACAGTACTTTGACTATGAAATCTTAAAAAAGAAGACTGACAGATAATCATGAAGTCTATCAAAATAACTTAAGTGCTCCATTAAGAATAATCATAATTTATATTTAAGGGTAACAAATACGNAACATTTCCAGAAATACAGAATTTGCAATGAAAGTGGAAAGTGTGAACTTATATCCTCTGTTTCATCATTATGACTGGTCCTACAGTAGGGAACCTAAATGAGGCACAGTAAACACAGTTATATTTCTCTGTGTAATACACCAAAACTGACGATAGACTAACTTCCTGTAAGCTTTAACAAAGAGCCTGTCAATGCTTCCTAACACCTACAAACAACTTGTGAAAGAGACTGGTTATTAGCTTGTAATATCACCAATCACCTCACTTTTACATAAAAAGTATTCATTGCAGTTATGTCAGGAGTTTTTGTGCAGATTTAGCACAACCTATAAAGGCAGAAAAACTAAAGGTAATCAGATGACAAACTTTCGCAGCCTTTCCAAAATAAATGTCACACAAAGTGTATTTAACACATAATGATAATATTGCAATCAAGCAGATGTATGTGTATGCAACTCATATTTGTTGGAGTATCAGAGCTACCATCTTTGTAAGGCATTTTTGGTGAAAAGCATTTCTAAAAACCTCATGTGGAGTCAGAAACAAGATTTAACTATCCTTTTTATAAAAATACCTTTATTTTCCCAAAACAGATGTTATTGGCAATCTTGCACCCTTCAACAGGTACGCAGTACTTAACAGAGTTACAGCTCAATTTCTCTACAAGTTTCCCTATCAAGCAGAGGTAAATCCAGTTCCCTTTTACAGATGCAATCAACCGGAACGGACAAGTTTGCTTAGATAAAGCATGCCACAGTAAATGATGATATACAATCTCCACTTACAGCGATCCTATTTGCTCACTAGAAGAAAGCTAGGACTGATGATGTGCAGGGAACGATTTACATTCATGGGACAGAACACATTACATCCTTTCCAGGTCCTGAAAATGTGCTTGTGCAGCAACAGAAGCCAGTTTACGCTATAGGTCTTAGAAACGTTTAAAGAGCTGCTCTACAAATATTTTTTTTTCCCATTTCAAAATACCTCAAAAAATTACAAAGCACAGACAGCAGCACACTAAGGGAAAGAGAAATTATAGATATATTTAAAAAACTAAAAGGAGAAACCTGGAATTGTGGGTGAAAAAACGGCCTAAGAGCTCTGATTAGTGAGCTGTGTGTTTATATATCCTTCAACATTACACAAAGCCCTGGGTGAATTTCAGACTGCCTCAGATAGCAAAAGACTGTTGAAAGAAACTTGTTGACAATGTTGTTAAAATAGAAAACTAATATTTGATGGCAAAAACCCGAAGCTTATTATAAATGTCAAATATAGGATTATAAAGCAATACACAGAGATTCTGGACTTGCATTCCGGTGCATAATCCAACCATCTGTCGACCAGTTGTGTAGCAAAATCAAGATAACATGGAAATCTCCAAAAGGACAGCCAAATTCTTTTCCTTGAGCTACTGCATTTCCCTGCTTATGAACATGCCCGCGGTAATCGCACTCTGCCTGCAGATTAACCTAGAGGAGATGACACCCGCCACCAGCAAAAGAGAGATAGCAAAGGCAGCCTTGCCCGATAGGGCCGGTGAGCAGGGCGCTCAGCTCTCGCTGGAGCAGGCTGCAGAGGGAGGCTGAGGCAGACCTGGCCGCGCGGTGCAGCCGCCAAGGGCGGTGGGTGCGCGGGCTCCGCGGCCGCCCAGCGCTCCCCGCCGGGGAGATGCCAGCGGGGCTGCTGCTGCTGCTGGGGGCGAGCACGGCGCCGTACCGCGCTACCGAAAAGTTAAACTCGCTGGAGAGGAGCGGGGTCGGTCCTGAGTCGCCTCCCACCGCCAGGACGCCGGCACGGCTTAGCCCGGAATCGGGCAGTGCTGCGGGTCCCGCAGCTCCCCAAAACACCTTCCTGGCCCGGCAGGGACCGCTCGGGAGAGGCTGCCCCCGGGAAAAATAAAACTCCGAGGGGTGCCCTGAGGTGGCAAGTCCCCGAGCAGAGCGACCTGGCAGTGGAGGGGAGCACGGAGGATGCCGGGGCGCACGGCACCCGGGACACGGGGCTCCAGCCCGCTCCGGGCAGCGAGCGACGCGCGGCCGCCCGCTCCGCGGCACGGCCGGGAGCTGCCCCGTGCCCGGCCCGGACACCAGTTGCTCGACCCGCGGTGAAGAAAAGGAGCAAGACGAGCNACAAAATGGCATTTTATTTCCACAGTACTTTGACTATTAAATCTTAAAAAAGAAGACTGACAGATAATCATGAAGTCTATCAAAATAACTTAAGTGCTCCATTAAGAATAATCATAATTTATATTTAAGGGTAACAAATACGCAGGCATGAAAAGAAAAAAAAAAGTGGTTTAAAAATTATGTAAATCACAAAAAACATTACTTAACATTGTATTTTCTACATCACAACTAAGTATTACTGGAACTACACAAAAAAGGGCTAAAAAACATTCATGCCTATTACTGTACCAGCATTGAAAACTTTTTAAATAGTAAGAAAAAAAATAAATCCAGTATACTATATTACACATTNCAACTCATATTTGTTGGAGTATCAGAGCTACCATCTTTGTAAGGCATTTTTGGTGAAAAGCATTTCTAAAAACCTCATGTGGAGTCAGAAACAAGATTTAACTATCCTTTTTATAAAAATACCTTTATTTTCCCAAAACAGATGTTATTGGCAATCTTGCACCCTTCAACAGGTACGCAGTACTTAACAGAGTTACAGCTCAATTTCTCTACAAGTTTCCCTATCAAGCAGAGGTAAATCCAGTTCCCTTTTACAGATGCAATCAACCGGAACGGACAAGTTTGCTTAGATAAAGCATGCCACAGTAAATGATGATATACAATCTCCACTTACAGCGATCCTATTTGCTCACTAGAAGAAAGCTAGGACT
Organism: Oxylabes madagascariensis; assembly: GCA_013400675.1. Classification (NCBI taxonomy): domain Eukaryota; kingdom Metazoa; phylum Chordata; class Aves; order Passeriformes; family Timaliidae; genus Oxylabes; species Oxylabes madagascariensis. The sequence goes on along the minus strand of VYZR01098156.1, from coordinate 7,400 downwards.
GATGATGTGCAGGGAACGATTTACATTCATGGGACAGAACACATTACATCCTTTCCAGGTCCTGAAAATGTGCTTGTGCAGCAACAGAAGCCAGTTTACGCTATAGGTCTTAGAAACGTTTAAAGAGCTGCTCTACAAATATTTTTTTTTCCCATTTCAAAATACCTCAAAAAATTACAAAGCACAGACAGCAGCACACTAAGGGAAAGAGAAATTATAGATATATTTAAAAAACTAAAAGGAGAAACCTGGAATTGTGGGTGAAAAAACGGCCTAAGAGCTCTGATTAGTGAGCTGTGTGTTTATATATCCTTCAACATTACACAAAGCCCTGGGTGAATTTCAGACTGCCTCAGATAGCAAAAGACTGTTGAAAGAAACTTGTTGACAATGTTGTTAAAATAGAAAACTAATATTTGATGGCAAAAACCCGAAGCTTATTATAAATGTCAAATATAGGATTATAAAGCAATACACAGAGATTCTGGACTTGCATTCCGGTGCATAATCCAACCATCTGTCGACCAGTTGTGTAGCAAAATCAAGATAACATGGAAATCTCCAAAAGGACAGCCAAATTCTTTTCCTTGAGCTACTGCATTTCCCTGCTTATGAACATGCCCGCGGTAATCGCACTCTGCCTGCAGATTAACCTAGAGGAGATGACACCCGCCACCAGCAAAAGAGAGATAGCAAAGGCAGCCTTGCCCGATAGGGCCGGTGAGCAGGGCGCTCAGCTCTCGCTGGAGCAGGCTGCAGAGGGAGGCTGAGGCAGACCTGGCCGCGCGGTGCAGCCGCCAAGGGCGGTGGGTGCGCGGGCTCCGCGGCCGCCCAGCGCTCCCCGCCGGGGAGATGCCAGCGGGGCTGCTGCTGCTGCTGGGGGCGAGCACGGCGCCGTACCGCGCTACCGAAAAGTTAAACTCGCTGGAGAGGAGCGGGGTCGGTCCTGAGTCGCCTCCCACCGCCAGGACGCCGGCACGGCTTAGCCCGGAATCGGGCAGTGCTGCGGGTCCCGCAGCTCCCCAAAACACCTTCCTGGCCCGGCAGGGACCGCTCGGGAGAGGCTGCCCCCGGGAAAAATAAAACTCCGAGGGGTGCCCTGAGGTGGCAAGTCCCCGAGCAGAGCGACCTGGCAGTGGAGGGGAGCACGGAGGATGCCGGGGCGCACGGCACCCGGGACACGGGGCTCCAGCCCGCTCCGGGCAGCGAGCGACGCGCGGCCGCCCGCTCCGCGGCACGGCCGGGAGCTGCCCCGTGCCCGGCCCGGACACCAGTTGCTCGACCCGCGGTGAAGAAAAGGAGCAAGACGAGCCTAGGGGCGGCAGCAGAGCTCCGGGGGAAGCCGGACCCCGGCCTGCGGGCGATGCGGCGCTTGCCCCCATACGGGGCACACGGGGGGTCCGCCCGCGCGGCCCCTCACGCTCACCTCCTTAAGTTCTTTGGCGACATCTTTCAGGTCCCCCAGGACTAATTCCAAATCCTCCACGATGATCTTGATCTGCTCCTTCACCTTGGCTTTGGAGGCTGCCGGCGGCCCCTCGGACGGCGAGGAGGAGGAGGATGCGGTTCCCTTGGACTGGGCGGACATCCTTCGGGGCAGCCCGGCGCGGCCGGCGGGGCACGCAGGTCAGACGAGCGCGGCGGCCGGGGGAGGAGCGCGCACCTCCCGCGGGGCGGAGGAGGCCGGGCGGCTTCTTCGGAAGGGATGCTCTCCCGCCTCCTCGGCGCCCGAGGGCCCGTGGGGGCGAGAGCGCTGTGCTGCGTCTCCCAGAGGGTGCGCGGTGCCGTCGGCTCCCCGGAGTCCCCGCCGTGGTCCCCGGGAGCGGGACGGGTCGCACCGGGTCTGACGGGGAAAAGGTCAAAACCTGCCGGAACAGCACCCCGAAGGGAAACACTTTTCGTGGCTGGCTCATTGAAGAAGACAGCAACAGTGCCTGTTTCTGGTGATAAAAGTAATTGTTGGAGGGGTGACACTCCCACCTCTGTACTGTTAAAGTGACCGATTTGTGTCGTCCAGAGTGTACGTGGCTCGGTTTGGACTAAGGAATGAAGGTATGGAAGGACAGTGTTGCGTAAAAGCCAACAAATCGGTAAAAGGCATTTACATGTCCCTGCTGGCCTGTATAAACTGCGCTGCAAAAACACAATTATCAGTAGACGCTGTTCTAGTTGGGAAGTAAAGGATATGTATCACACCTTATAGAAATAAATGGGGCACATGAGCCGGAGTATCTTTCCCGAATTTTCTGTCATGCTCTTTCTTCGATCTGTGAAGCAAAATGAAGGGAATGTAAGATATCACTAACCTCTGAGGGCTTTGTTGTTTTGTTTGGTTTTTGTTTTGTTGTTGTTTTTTTTTTTTTCACTGCAAAAAAAAGCTAAAAGGAGGTGGTTTAGGTATTTCTATCTCCAGCTAGCTATGAACAGCGAGAAGAAGGCATGCAGCCAAATCCTGCTTTGAGCATCACCCTGCATGGCTGCAGCTGATTTTGATGTTGTAAATGTTTCTGAGTTTCGGCACCCTAAGATGTTTTAACCTAGCTAAAGCAGGACAGGAGAAACAACCTTGCCCAGAGCAGTGTGTGCTATGTGGTCTACATGTGGTAAAATAGTGAGGGCCTAACAGCACCTGTTACTGCCTAGGATAAAGTGCAATTATATTTCCACATTTTGCCTCTATAAAGTTTCTGATATTTGGGTTGAAATTATATGTTAGTGGGCACAGAGTTTAATTTTTTCCCCAGGTGTCTACAAGCCCTTTCAAACAATTTCAACAGGTCCATGTTCAAGAAGAGCCCCTGTGTTTCCTCTCAACTTTTCTCAAGTCAAATGGGAGACTTCTTTTTCATTTCACAAAGTTGAAGCTCTTCCAACACTGACTTTTAAAAACATTCCCTCTGGTTATTTTTACTTAACTGTTTCTATATGAGCAACAACATCATATGATTTTTGAAGCTGGCTAAGTCAGAATTTCCAAACTGCAGTCATCACTAAATTAGAAAGAAAGCAACCCACAAGTTGTTGAATAAATTTTAATTAATGTGTTTGAATATTATTCCTCAGGGGTATTGTATGGACAGAAAAAAAATAAAACATTTATGAAAAGCTATCAGTGGAATTATCTGTGCAGAAGCCAGCACACATCCAGTTTATAATTGGAGAAAAAAACCTAATTTCTGACAGGAGTTAAGGTTGCTGTACAACAGTATATCTAGCTATACATAACATGGCTTACATAGATAAGGGGTGGTTTCTTACTGTACAAATAATTATCATTGTCACAAAATTGCTACCAGATTTGCTACAGACACTGTAATTTGAGCATTTTATAGATTGTCTCTGTATAAAGTGTTGCCATGTCTCACTGCTAAATATTTTTATTTTAAGAAGGAAGAATTGATTCCTGTTCTATCTCATCAGTTAGTTTTAAGTCATGACAAGACTTTACTCGTAATCCTGTGGGTGTCCAGTTCCTGTAAGCCTGTGACCATCTTTGGAGACTTCCCAAACTTTTGAAGATATAAGTCATATTCACTTTCCCAATCCCTCCACTTTTGTGGTGACGTTCTTTTTAAGAGCTGTGCAGTGGCTAATATTTTTTATTTATTCAAGTGCCTACTGCTTAGCCCTGAAAAATACTGACAGCACTTCTAAGTCCTGAATAAAGTTTATTGTCCAATTGGTCTTTAAAGAAATTTAATGCCTTTAAAAAATGTTCTATATCTTGCCAAGCCATGTCTTAGTTAACTAATAAGTCCTTTCCCACAGCAAAATTATCGATTAGTCGTTTTAGTTCTTTTTTCTTCTGTCTCTGCATAAAGTTATGTATTAGTGTGCTGTCAGTTTGTTGTTTTTATAGTCTTTCTGCCTATACCTTCAGCAAACCCGAACTGGCTAATCAGGCAAAATAAGAGTAACTCCTCACCGGAACTCTGACCTCTTAAGGGTGTTAAAAAAATGCAGAGGACGCACAATAAGTTTCCCCAGAAATCCTGGGGGCAAAAGTTGTTTAGAAAGTTAAAATCTTAAGACACTCAGAGTGCTTTTCCATTAACACTTGAAATCCAGGAACACTTATTCAAGAAAGAAAGAACCCACCCCCACACATATTAAATGAATACTTGGTGAGATACCATATCACTGTCAGCTGTGATCTCAATTATGTTTGCAAGTTGAGTAAGGCTTGCAGTAATTGGGAAGGACCTCTCTCACAAAAATTTATCAAGATGCTGCAAAGTTTTGTTTGGGTGATTCAGTAGATGGCACTTTTCCTTCTGGAAAAAAAAAGTCCTATATCTCAGCCAAGTGTTACAAATAGAATGAACTGCACTCTCACAAAGCAGTGATTTTGTCACGCTGTTTTATTTATGCTATTTATTTTACGTATGGAGTCACTAAGATTTGGAAGCTGTGCAGGAAATCATGAGTAATCATAAAATGTACATGAATCACAGAAATGATTTTGCATGAGAATAAGCCACAGCAGTAATATGAGAAATTTAATGACTTTTAAATTTAGTCACTTGGCTCTTACAAAAAAAAAGCCCCAAATGGTTGCCTGCTTGGAAGGGCTTCTTTAGTGCCATAAAACCTTTCTAGTTATTCTTGTATGAGAATAGAAACCAAAGGAGCACTTTACAGATTATATATATAAAACTGCATCCCAGTTTCTTCCACTTTTTAGTATTTCAGATAAATTCATTAAAAAATAATTTGCTGTTGCCTGATAAAGGTAGTTTATTTGAAGTTTGGGCTATTTATCAAAGGCAAAATTTCCATAAAGCCTTTTAAGTCAAACAAGATCTGGATGTTCTGATTAATTTTAAACACTGTGAAGCTTTCCTACAAAAGGCAAATAATTTACAAGGCAAAAAGATTTTATAGCGGAAATCTTAATTTGATGAACGATAAAATAAAACCTTAAATTATTTTCTATCTCTCTTTAGAATTTGTCCTTAAATTAAATATTCCACATATCCACATACAAGTTAGGGAAGCATTTAAACAGTAAACCTCTCTTTTTCTTGCCTTATGAAATTGTGTGGAAGAAAGCTTAGATCAATTGCCAGAGGCTTGAATGTTGGACTCATACTATTTAAAATATTCAATAAAATCTTCAAAATTAATCATAAGTTAAATTAAAACAGTGGGCTAAGATAAAGTACAATGCCACTAATTGGTATTCCACATAATTGTTAAAGACAGATTTTCATCTTTCATACTGTTCATCCTGAAAGAACAGTATGGTAATCTCTTTTCACAATGCTTCCATACTCAACTGAATATTATGTTCTTTTCTCAACTCCTGGACAGATTTCTAATGGTTATGATGAGAAAGTCACTCTGGCTGCTTATGTTCCAAACTGTAAAGTTGTAGTTCTTTTGCATAGATGCTGAAAACCTTTTCAGTTAAAGGAAAAAAAATAAAAACTATTTCTGAACGTGGTATAGTAAAATGACATTATATTCTTCCACTTTTTTAAAAAACAGGTTATTCCTTTAAAAGAACCTCAAGGCCTCACAAAATAAAAAACATGCTTCTGAATTCAGTTTGCTTATTTCCAAAATGTAGCTAGAAAACATAATGGAAGTCAGGACTGTGGCAACATCACCCTTTGCACCAATTACTTGTCCTACTTCTCCACCATTTTGTTCTTGATATTGATTCAAAATCATACATACCACATGTATAACATGAAAGTCATATATTTCTGTCAATCCACAGATACTTCTCATAATGATTTACGCATGGTAAACATGGTTCAGGATTGATTATTTGTAAAGCAGAACTCTAGGCATGGAGTCAAGAAGCTGAACANAGTATTAATTATATCTGTGATTTGTTTGAATTCAATAAAGATACAGTTTCAGTGTAAAACTCAACCACATGCTGCCTATGGATTTAATAAGATAGGATAATAAAACCAAATTCAGTGAGAATACAAGTATCTAGAGGGGATGTGAACTTTGTCAAAGTTATGTGGATTTTGAGAATATTGCCCAACCATATTATACCATGACTTCCAACATTGTGTAAATAATTCTCTATGGAATTCTTTGACTCAAAAAAAACCCACTGTATAGGCAAGTATAAAAAAAAATCTATTAATTTAATGTGGGAGAATAACAAAAAACTGAACTATATGAATGCAGAGCCTTGAAAGATGCAAAAATGTATTTGGTCTCACTGTAAGTACTGAGTTCACTGTCCCCTGCAGTAGTGGAAAGAATTAATAGAAATGGCTGTCTTAATGTGAATCAATAGAATATTATAGGAAAAAAAAATATTAAGTGGGTCAGGCAAGGAAAAACACGCTTATAGCATGCTTATTGCATCTCTCTTGCTAATATCTGTCAAAATGATTTTAAAGTGCAGGAATGGAGGTAGATAAAGAATATTTTTTTCTCCCTTGAATATATCCTGCGTAATAACTTGGAAAGAATAGAAGTTTCCTTCCCTTTTCAAAATATAAAGTATGGTGGTAAACAAAGTAGTGAAACTGAAAGGAGAAGGTTGGCTGAATATGTTTCTGCAATAATCCTCAACCAATAGTTTATATTAGTAATTTTTAACATTTGTTTTTCAAACTCAGTTATGGGATGTTATATACTTAAGTTTACCAAGATTAGTTCTTTGTTTACTGGTTAACTGTCAGCTAACAAATTGGTGCCTTTTTTTCCCCCTAAGGAGCTGTTGGTTGGTGTCAGATGCAAAGTATTTCCTGTGGAGGAATATCCTTTTACTGCTGGCATTCACTTCAGTAGTACGTTATTGCAAACATCTGGAGCACAGCAGAAAAACAGTCTGGATTCTTTCCTAAAGCACCTCAATAAGAATAGTCTGTGCTAGAGAAATGCCAGAGTAAATGAGTAACCCAAACATGGAGAAGGACTAGTGTACAGTAGCAAGAATACAAAGGTAAAAAATGCAATTCTTTAACCTGCGGACCCACAGTAGATTTATAGAGCCTTTATCTCAAAGCCCACTCCAGCTACTGCAATTTAAAAAACTATTTCCTCTGTGTCATACACCATAAAGCAAAGGTGAACATTCACACGTTTGAGGCTTTAATTTTAGATTGATGAATTATCTATTGACAGACAAAGAATCTCTGCCACTTCATCCTCCACTCCCCAGATTCAGATAATGTTAAAAGCCATGGTGCAAACAAAAAAGAAGCCAGAAACATAAATGGGAAGGATCCATTACTCACTGATGAACATTGGGCTGGATTGTGTGAGTGCCAAGTAGTCCCTTAATGTACTGACTGCTCTCCAAGATAAGGCACAAGAGAACACTGGTTCTGTCCATGCCTCGCTGGACTGGACCTGTAACATTGCAGGCCCAAGCAGCAAGGGGCACCAGTTAAAATCTTCCGAATTATGGAAAAATATTCCCA
>VYZR01098154.1:19606-30098 GCA_013400675.1 Oxylabes madagascariensis | reverse complement strand
TCTGATAATCAACTCAGTAAGTATTAGTTTTAGGTGACGGACTCAGAAAGAGAAATTTCAAAATCGTCACTGCCACTTGCCCAAACTGGTAGCTAAATACCAGGTCAACAAATGTAACTTCTGCAAAAAAAAATGCCATTTGGGGGTAAATAAACTCAATTTTGTCCATGTCACGAGAGTGGAGCTCAGGTAATTTTACAGTGCACTGGGTAAAGCTGATAGAGCAGGGGGACCTGGCTAAGCTGCTTTTGTCTGTGACACTCAGGGAAGCTGCACTCTGGGCAGATTGCTCTATCTGTGTCCCCAAACCCAAGGAAGGCCATCACTTTCAGATTGTGAAATGTCCATTTTAAAGCCCATTGTGCTCAAGACCACTGGTGTAATATAATTTTAAATGCAGCAGCTTACACAGTGTATGGAAAAGAGCAAAAGGCTCTCATTTGAGTCTAATTTTCAGATTTCAGGCTAATTTTCAAATACTCTTAAAAGTCAGAGCTCTTTTAGTCCAGGACAGTCAGAGGCACACAAACTACAAAACTGCAACTTCATGCAAAATTCAGAATGAAGTTTGAATGCTGAAAAGTTGCAAGGTTGAGAGGCTGATTAGAAACACTTAATAAAATATTGACCTGAGCCTTCTTTAACCATAACAGTGTGAAATACTCTTGCCTTCAGTCCCACCTCTCCTGGTTTACCCCAAAAAAGGACACAGAGAAGCAGGACCCATCTGGTATAACTGGGAAAATATTAGTTGATTTTTGGTTTTTGTTTTCGAAGAATCACTTCCCTTCCATGTTTTCTCTAATTTCTCCAAGAAATTGGCTGTTTCTAATAGCCTAATTTTAATCACAAAGCTCACGTGTGGGAACCAGTCACAAACACAGTAATAGCAGTGGTTAAACTGCCTCTACAGGAACCCGGGTTTTGTTTTTTAATTGAGAAAAAAAAAAAAATGAACTAAATAAAGAAACGCTACCAAATGTAACCCTCTGCATTATTTGCAGATGAATCAGCCTTGTTTGTGATTCACCAACTTCCTCTGCCAAACGCGGAGCAATTTTCCCTGAAGGTGCACTCTCTGCAGGGAGACACAAATCCCCTGTAAGATCCAACACGTGCAAATTGTCGCCTTGCTCTGACAAGAGCCACCAGAGGAAGACCAAAATGTAGAGATGTGGGGTGGGATGACGAGAAAAGGGTGCTGGGAGGGAGGTTTTGGAGACACCACGACCCTGAAGCAACAAGAGCCGGCTACAAACTGCACCTACTGCAAAGCCCCTCGAAAAACTGCAGATGCTTCTGCCGAGGATCGGATTTAGCCCTACGGATTTTAAGCTCCTCTTGTTGAATAAAAAATAGTTACCATAGAAACAGCAACATTGCGGAGTAGCCGGTGGAAATCCAAGCACACCTTCTCCGTATGGCTCGGGCCGCCGCAGATGGCATTAGGGCAAAGATCCCCTCCCACACAGCGCCTGCTCGGCTCTGCCTGGGCGCTGGAAGCACGGGCAGAGGGAAGAGATGGAGATCCATCCACCTGGGGTTTGTTTGGTGCGTTTAGTTTGGGGTTTTTTTAAGAGCCACAGCGCTTCACAAGCGTTTGCCAGTGAGATCTGGTTGTGTTACACGCCCAGGTCTCATTTCATGGGAGGTAAAGTCACATAGAAAGGGGGGCACAGGTGGGAACAGCTACTTGAGTGCTCAGAGGGAAACCAGCAGTGTCTCTGCTCACACCCCCTCAACACACAGCCCCTCGACTGTGAGGAGGGACTGAGGCTGCCCTCTGTAACATCATGGCAGGAATCGTTACTGGGAAATCAATAGGAATTTGTTAGAGCAGGGAGGATCAGGAGCCAATTCAATGCACATCGTGAGCTGCAACCACCCTGAAAAACAGCTACGGGCCACAGCTGCTTTTGTTTTCTTTGAGGACATTAATTCATCTTTAGATAACAGAAGCCTCATGGAATGGTTTGGGTTGGAAGAGACATTAATGATCATCTCATTCCAACCCCCTGCCATGGGCAGGGACATCTTCCACTAGACCAGGTTGCTCCAAGCCCTGTCCAACCCGGCCTTGAACACTTCCAGGGATGGGGCAGCCACAGCTTCTGGGCAACTTGTTCCAGTGCCTCACCAACCCCACAGGAAGGACCTTCTTACTAATAGCTGATCTAAACCTTCCCTTTTTCAGTTTTAAGCCATTCCCCCTTGCCGTATCACTACATGCCCTCGCAAAATGCCCTAAAATGGGTGACTTTTGGGTATCACCCACCCCGTACCGGGGAGCAGATGCTGTTGTAGGTGCACATCAGGCTCTCTCAGTGGAAAACACTGCCCAGGGATGTGGAATGCAGAAGCTCAGGATGTCACAAACTCCTTCACACCAAGCCTGGATGCAGTGATTCAACTAAACCAGGCTCTTTTGCTGACCTCTCCCCATCCTGAGAGACCCCAGCACGTGATGAAGAAAACTACACATGCCAGAGGGGCGAGGAAGGCTGAGGGACCTGGTTCTCACTCATCCCATCTGCTTGGCTTGAACTGCCTCTAGCATTTTCTCTCCCAAGCATGACTTTCATATGGAGCTGCCAAACAGACCCTGAGGGCACCTCAGACAGGGCTTGGCTTCACCACCTCCTTGGACTGCCCTCCTAACCCAAATCCCTGCGCAGTCAGGAGGGAGCTGGAGAGGGTTTGAGCTTTTCACTGCTCACAGAGGTACCACCAGGCTCCATCTCACCTTTTGGTGCCAGAGACATCCTTACTCCCTCTGTGGTGTCCCTTGGCTCTTACAAAGATAAATGGCTTCAGTGGAGCTGAGGCAGGAGTGGATCAAAAGGCAGCGGAACAAGAGAGGGACTGGGAAGCCACGCACGTCTCCCAGCCAGGCAAACAGCAGCCATGGAAAAGGGCTGGCGAGCCCACGGATGGGGAAGAACAGATGGAGTATAAATAATCTGGCAGCCTGCAGACAACACGGCAACTCGCGGGTTATTAAAGCGCAGCGTGCGCAGCCAGGGCCAGCCAAGCCATCGGGGCATGAAGGAGCTCGGGATTGGGGTTTGGCTTCCAAGGGAAACCAAAGGCACACTCCTTTTAAGCTGCTGCATCAGCACGTGCCCATCGACTGAGCGGGGACGAAGCCAGAAAAACCCTGTTGGACTTGAAGGCTACTCATGCAGCCAGGTCAGGATTGACTATGAGATGAAAGTATCCCATGGGTTTCTCTAATTTAAACTCTTCCAGAATACAAAACACTGGCAGAAAACACTCTAAAACACCCACAATGTTTTCTAAATCCTGAGAGATGTCTTTTTAAAAAAAAAAAATCAAGGTCTTGGAGAAAGTGTCACTCTTACTCTCACTACTAAAATGCACAGTTCATTCAATGAAAAAAACCTTGATTTTTGGTAGGAAGGAGTCCTGTTTAATATTTGTCTTCAGGCTTGTGAGCATAGAACTAGAAGCACCACTCTGTCCTGAATTTCAGGGGCAGCTCTTGCCTGGGTTGTGGACGGTCCCTCCATCTGTCCCAACTGATTCCTTCCATGTCATTAGTTTTAGTATTAACTAATACTATTAACTGGTAACAGAAGATATCCAGAAGCTCCAGTCAGAAATAGGGGGACAATGGGCCAGACATAATGTAGAGGGGGTTTTTGCTAGAAAGATTTAGAAAACAAAAAACAACTTCAGGAAAGGAGGAGAGGAGGGTAGAGGAATGCGACCAAAGGCTATAAATCAGGAACTTCTACCTGTCTTAGATAACACCTCTCTCTCCTGGGTGCTCTTCAAGCAGTTTATCAGGGTTTGGTGTAGGGATGTGGCTGGTAACAGCTCCATCCAAGCCAGTCATAGGGATTCACTTCACAGGAATTGGGAACAGGATGCCAATATGCAAAATCCATGGAAAGAAGATGAGCACCCCAAATCCTGGGGAGGATTTATTTGCCCAAACAGAGGCGTCTGAGGTGAGGACTCACAACATCTGCATGGAACTCAAAGATCTGGCACAGAAGACTGGAGAAAGAATGGGAGGTCAGAGAGGATATCCAGGATCTCCTGTCTGCCTCTCTCCAGGAAACTAAACCCATTCACCTTATACAAGCTGCTGGGCTGTAACTGATCTGTAGTATTAGGGCTGTGTTTGGAGCATGGCTCCCTCTTAAGAGAGCACCAGCAATGCCAGCACTGAAGCAAACCACTGAAATTGTTCCACTTAACTTGAAATTGGGCCCCGGTAACATTTTGACCATCTTTACTCACAACAAGCCCTGACCATTTTACCAGGAGTCCTCAAGCCATCATTTATGACCAGCACCAAACCAAGTGCAGGGGCATCCCAACAGCGCCCTGAAATCAGAGCAGACACAGCAAAGGGCACACGTCCTTGGGTTGTGGCCTTTTGGAAGGATTTGTGCTCCTAAGCCATTCAAACATCCTTGAAAACCCTCTCTGTATTTATTTTTCTTCAAGGATCAACATGTTTTCTGAAAAGCAAGGAACGACAAAATAGCAGGTGTGTTGCAAAAAGCTTTTGTGAGGAGGAAAATTTATTCCAGGATGTGCAGTTTGCAAAACACTATGTTTAGTAGCTGCATAATAGCAGCATTTTCTGGCAGTTAAACATCACATTCCTTTCTCAAAGGATCCTAAAGCATTTTACAAACACTTCCAACATATGGCCAAGTGTAAAACAGCATCAGGGAAAAAAAAAAAAAAAAAGAAAATCCTGTTTGCAGCCTTCTCCCTGATTTTTGCAACCAGCTCCTGCGGTCTGGTGTCCTCTCCCTGGATGCCAAGAGGGGATCAGGGCTGCGCTTCTGCAAGGGCTTTTTGGAGCTGCTGCTGAAGACCACCACATGCCAAGCTCAGCTCTGTCACACTTCTGAGCATTGACAATTCAGGCTCAAACCCATGGTTTTTGAGTTCTCAGGCAGAACCCAACCCCGTGGCACCAAAAATGAGGAGTTCTGACAGCAGCAATGGGCTGACAGACCCCTGAGAGCAGCTACTTCTCACAGGGTGAACGGGGCTCTGCTCTGCCAGTGCCACCTCCCGGGGACAGTGTGATGGCACCAAGGGTGACACTTCCCTCATGCAGAGCTTTTAAGGACAACGTGGATTTAAACCATAATCCAGCCCATGAAGAGCAAGCACACACCTACACCCTGCTCAGCCACGGAATTCTGCAGGGAAATGTGGGAAAAACAGAATCTAACTGCTCAGTGTGCAGTTACCATGTCTGCCAAAGTAGACATTTTCAGCTTTCCAGAAGATCTCTAGGAGTTGCCAGCTGTCAAACCTTTTGTTTTTTATCTAACATATGACAGCTACAGTAGCGAGGAGCCCTGGGCACCGTGTAGAGACACTACTGTGCTGGGTTTGTAAATAAAGTTTTAAAAATTAGAATTAAAAAAGAAGTTATAAAAGACACCTTTGGATATGACACTCTTTGCTGGGATCTGGGATTCTACTTGAAGGTCCCACACATAATCATTGGCTTTCTTTGCAATATCAGTCAAGTTTACTCTCAGATAGTCTCCTAAAGCCTTAATTCATGTTTAAGTCATTACTAGCAGAAGACTTGCTCACAGGCACAGATGACATCTTGTCTTTTTCCCCTTAATTAAGATGTACAAAATGGGATTGATTCACCCTAAATGGGCAGAATAAAGTGATGCCCACACACAGAAATTTATTCAGTCTCCTGCCTTCCCAGCACCAGAACCAGGGCTCAGACAGCACCAAACTCTGAATTCTGCTCATCTTGTGCTCGCCTTCCACTTACGATAAACAGAGAAGTCCTACTGACCTAATCATGGACCTAAACATTGACATTTTTGCCACATTTGGCCCCAAAGTAACTCTGCTCTTGGGCCATTCAAGCATTCCAAGGTTTTGCATTGTCTTCCAAGAGGAACATCTTTGCAATCTCCAACCACACAGCACAGCAACTGGGATTTGCTGAATTCAAATTTATGACCTGCATGCAATAATTAAAATACGTGGGTATAAGTCTGGCACGCTGGGAAGAGGCAGAAACACAGCTGTTAGTTATAAACTTTTTTTTAAAAAGGATGTTTCATGAGCCTCATCAGAAACATTCTTCACTCTTTCACATAGACAGGAATAAAATTTACACATTAGACATTCCCTTTTGTGATTTAATCCCTGCCCCACACAAAGCATTTTTGATCTTGAAGCTGCCAATGCAAACTTTTAATAGAGTTGGCAGATGGAAGCCTTGGATGAGACGGATGGCAGAGACCCAGAACTCTCCTCAGCACGCCACTTCCAACCCAGCACAGGGCTCCTCAAGCCCACATCCGTGCCCAAGGCCAACACAAATCTTCCCTCTTCTCCCAGCAAGGCAGAGCTCCCACATTGCCAATGAACCATTGCCTGGGCTATTAGCAAAGTGTCCCCAAATTAAGGCTGCTATTTTGTGTAGCCCTGATTTCATGCCTGAGATGTTTTGGTTTCTGAAATTCTTTTCCCAGGCGATTTTCTGTAAACAAGAGAAATGTTTTTGTAACTGTACCTATGTTTATCCATTCTTTCTCACAGGAGGGACTTTCCTTGATGTGCCTCTGTTTTAACCAGAAGAGGTTTGCCTTTGTTTCACCAATCAAATTGGTCTGTGTAAAACAGTATAAAAGAGAGGGACATCCCAAAATAAAAGAGTCATTTTTCTAGCCTTCTGATCTCGAGTCTGTGTCATTTTTAGTGTAAAACAGCGATAATTTTGAGTGTGTCTCAGCTGGGCGAGGAGCCTGCATTCCTCATGGGAAGCTGCTGGCACATCCCTGCAGGGAGAGTGAAGATGTCACTGGGGTTTTGTGGCAGCCAGAATGGGACATGCTAAGAGCCTTATTCCAGTTGCAGAACCATAAAATCGTTTCAGTTAGAAAAGCCTTCTAAGATCAAAGTCCAACCATTAACCCAGCACTGCCAAGGCCACCGCCGAGTGCCACATCCACACATGAACTGCAGCAATTCCATGGATTGGAACATCTGGAACATTCTAGAGCATCCCAGGGCAGTGCTGATGAACGGCTGGGAAAGAACCCAGAGGGTCCCCAGGCTGCTGGTGGGAAGGGCAGCCTGGTCCCCAAGCAAGAGGTGACACTGGAGACACGCGGGCACTGCTGTGCTCCCTGAGCATCCTCTCACTGCCCATCCCACTCCAGCCAGGATGAACTGTCAGAAGCCAGGCATGCAGACCTGTAAATCAGGATTATCTGGAGCCACTATGGTTAACAGCAGTGCAGATTTACACGGTAAATTAAAGCCAGTGCCTCGAGGCTGAAGCACCAGAGTGAGAATTAAAAAAAAAAAAAAAATAGAAGATGTAGGAACAAAATTATGTCTCACTTCCACCACAGGTCCCTGAAGCAGATTTCTCTACCTCGTGGCTTGTGATCAGGTGAAAACTTTGGTGCAAGGCTCACAGAAATCTGTCCAGCTTGTGACAACTTTTATATTCATAGCCTTACTACTTCACAGTTGTGTATGATGCCTTTGCACATGAAAAATAACTGGAGAAATCCCTGCTGGTCACCCCCAGCCCCCAGAAAACAGTGACCAAGAAATAAGTCCACACATAAAAAGTGTTTTATACAAACATCCAACTTGTGACCTTCCATAGTTATGTATTATAGCAAAGGCCTTTCCAGAAAAAGTTTAACATAAGCTGCTAAACATGGCATGATATTTATTCATCATGGGTTCCACAAGCAAAGGAAAAGTATCTTTTACCTTGAACACTTCCATTGGAAGAGGAAAATTTGCTGCATCATTAAGGGATTTTTCCAGAGCGCATTTCCACTCAGTTATAGTCTTCAGAGAATAGATATCTAAAGGGATGGCAATAACAAAAAGAAAATAAGAACAACCAAACCAAGAGGTGACTCTTTGGAGATCAAACACTTTTGGAAGACTAAAGTTTTTAAGTCATATGAATGGACAGAGCAAGTGAAATGAACAGTGTCTATATCCCAAGCTGTGCAGCACGGATAAATTCGACACAAAAGCAACTAGCAGGGGCACACTGGAGGAAGATTGTGTTTTATATCCTGGAGTAAAACCCAGAAAAATTCACATCCTTCAAATACTGCTGAAGGAATGAGAATTGTATTATGTCATTACTTGAAAATGTAATGCTTTCATTTTCATTTCTCAAAATACCTGATGTTTCCTAGTTTGAGGAGCCTCAGGTCTTCAGCCAATATTAGTCATATTTGAACAAAACAAAAATTATCACTATTAAGGCACCTGTTAGTCAGAAAGTGTTTGGGGTTTGTTTGTTTTTTGGTTTTTTTTTAATTGCAGGGTTGAGGTGGGTGTGGGAAAAAACATTTCCGCTAAATCTCTACCCAGACACGTTTTTTGGTATCGCACTCAAACCAGAGCATCACACCAGAGCAAGGACTTACACTTATGAATTTTCATCATTATACTTTTAAGCAACATCTTTACGCAGCTTCACATTGCTTCCAGTGAGTTTCTTTACACAGGTTTAATATTATTAAATCATGATATTAACAAGCCCTTTATGGTTCAGTGCAGTGAAATGCCTATGAATCATCAAAGGGAACAATGTAGGAAACAATACTGTGATGAGGAACATTATATTGGATTTACTCCTGCCCTAGAAAACATATTGTTATCTTGCACATAACAAGTTATTGCAGAACATTCATATCAAGGCCTCAAAGAGAGAAGATAGGTAGATAGATTGCAACAATTATTAAAATGGAAATGAACACTTGCTCGATAATAAACTTGAACCTTGATACACATTGAAGAGTGTGGAGCTTTTCTCTGGCCTGGCTTCCCATGTTCACATCAAGGTTCAATTTGGCCCACTTTGCATTTAAATCCTGTACATCTAATAACCATATATATTTACTAGCTAGCAGAAGATTTACTGCTGTATCTTACAATTCTGAAGGAGGAAATAAAAAATATGTGTAAAAAAAAAAAAGGAATTGGCAAGCACTGTTTCCACCTAGCACTGATGGTACAAGAGAATTTTATGCTCTGAACTCAACAGATTTAAGACCTTATCAAAACAGGATTTGCAGAATCACTCACTGAAGTGGATGTATTTATACTTCCACTATATCAAATCTCACTACTTCAGAACAGACATCAAGGATATGCATATGAATTTAAACACACTTGAAGGGGAATGTTAACCTTTCAGGGCAGTATTTTTAATTCCTCAGCAGTCTGGTTATTAATGGGAATATAGATTTCAAGTCTTTGTTTACAGCGGGTGCAGCGGGCACAAGTGTTAAGAAGTGCACTCTTTATCTAATTGTTCATTACTTTATAGTTTTGTTGCCCCACTTCTCCCTTGCTTGCAGGAATTCTGACCAGCATGAAGTGCAGGGAGGGGGACAACTCATCTTGTATATTTCTTTTTTGGTTTAATTTACAGGGGAATACTTAACACAATGTGATTTTGCCCCACACTGCAGCCAGCCTGTTGTTTCAAGTCTGAGGATGCTTCCCTGCTGGAAACATACCCTCATTTTCTACTGCGATGCCAGTGAAGCACAGGAAATATGAAACTGGGATTTTGGGCAACTCTGGCCAAGTTTTGGGCAACTTTGGCCAAAAGCAGCAAAAACAAGCAGCAACTTCTCTGGGCTGTGTCAATAAAATTCAAGATACAGAGGCAACTCAGTGGTTTCAAGGGCCAGCAAGGAATATCACATGCACATTTAATTAGTGGCGTTTCGCTTATGCTGGCAAGTGTTTGGACACTAAATTGCACGGTTAAAAGAGCATAAAGCATTTTATTTAAGTGCCAGGGCTGCAGGTAATTGAACAAAGTGTACTGTGTCAATTTGTATTAGGGTTCACAAGTAGTGAGCAATTAAAATGACCGGCAATTTGTCGTTAAATAGAAAGTAGCATAAAACGGGATGATCTCGTCCTGCATAAACAGCTGAGTTCAGGCTGTCAGGGGCTCTGTGTCAAGCAGCCTGTGCCAATTTGCACTAGCAAGGAGGCTTATTCCAGACTCAGATATACATCTGAAAGGAAAAATAAGCTGTAACCTCTTTGCTTCAGTTAAATGGGCTTGTGAGATACAGAGTCCGTTTGGAGAAGACAGCTGGGATGCTGTTTCAAATCACTGAATGGTTTGAGCAGGAAAGGGACTTTAGACATCTAGTTCCAAGCCCCAGAGGACCCTCTTTCACTGAAGTTAGGATGTGGTGGCTTCAGGAGAGAGACCCCTCCATCCAAAATATTGTTTGGGTCCATGGGACCTCCTTTATTTGAGATGCTCTGCATCTCAAAAGACTGACCTGGAAGTGAGACCTGGCAGGTGCCAGGGGTGGATCAACAGGGAAAGGTCACACACCAGACACAGAGGGAAATAAAGCTCAAGGTGGGTATGTATCATCCAAGTCGAGGGTAGGCAAAGCACTGTCACAAGCTGCAGAAGTGATGTATAAAAACACCCTCGTTT
>VYZR01098141.1:0-31827 GCA_013400675.1 Oxylabes madagascariensis | reverse complement strand
AAAAAAAAAAAAAAAAAAAAAAAAAAAAAAAAAAAAAAAAAAAGGAGAGCCTGAGAGCTCTGGGGCTGGAAGCATCACACCCTACCCCACACCAGTTCTCTTGTGCTTGGAGCAGCAGCACAAGACACAGGGATGGACAGGACAACTGCCACGATGAACAGATACTCAGCCCTTCTGGGGAGAAAACAATAATTAAAAAAACAAAACTCCACTGCCCTTGAGGCTTGAAGTGAATTAAAAATAGACCCTGAGCAGTCCCCAGGGTTATTCAGATCCCTCCTGGGACTCTTCCCTCCACTGGCAGCACAGTCTGGGGCCTGGAGGGACACCCAAGTGAAAAATGGATCTCCTGCAGAGTTAAATAGCAAAAGACAAGTAGCAAGGGTGAAAATGAAGTTATGAAATAATTTTCCACAAAGCAAATGTAAAATGAGATGTATGAAAATTAAAAATTACCAGAAATTGAACACAGGTTTCTGCTTATATAGCTGAATCCTAAGTCCCCTATTTTATTTGGTTGTCACATAAAGTCATGTTATTTTCAGTGACTTTCATACCAGACATGCCTCAGATTCTCCTTGCAGCTGATAGTACCCATCAATTCTTCATACTATTATCATAATAATTGTTTGAAATTACCATTACTATTATGTATGCAGAGAATAGAAAATTAAAGTAGCACACAAATCAAATGGAAAAATGCATTTTAAAAGACCAGAATTCAAATCTAAAGTGACAGGCACAACAACACTACCTCTCTGTGGAAAAGATATGGGTTTTCTTCACAGCTATGGATGAGGCACTCCAGAGGATTGTTCATCAGTTTGCATTTTAACACAATTTTAAAATATTAAAATTAGAGCTGGGTAAAAAGTGCTCAGTCAAATAATTTCAGTTCTATCTGTTTCAGAGCACAAGCCCTTCTGTTCCCTTCCTGCTGCCGCAGTGTCAGCCGCAGACAAGGTGACCATGATGTCACCCAGGAAGGGCCCAGGGTGTCTCGGGCAGTTTTGCATCCTTCTCCAGATGCAACACAGACAGAGAACCCACTACTGCAGAACAGCTGGTGAGGAGGGCTGGGGACCCAGGATCTCCTGGCACCAGCTGGTACCAGCCCTGGACCTAGGTCAGAAAAAGGATTAAGGGCAAAACCAAAGTAGGAAATGTCACAAACAAATATTTCTTTTCCAAACCTTTATGATCTTTTGTTTGAGAGTAACAAGGATCGTTCTGAATTCTTCTGCTGTATTAGCAGCTTAAATACATGTGCCACAAACAATCAACACACAAACATGACACACCTGTCCAAGTTACCAAGTCACAGTCTTAAATCTGGAGCGAGATACGCTTCCAATGAGCCAGAGTCTGGCATGGATGTCAAAAGTCTTCTGCTTAGGTCAGTCTTTGAGCAAATTGAGGAGAAATTGTGGTTTCCAGTCAGATACTAACGTTTAGTAATTTGATGGAGAGCCTACATTTGGAGCAAGCAAAAGTAAACTGCCAGAAGAGTTTCCTGGGTATAAAAATAAACACACATACGAACACGAGCAGTTTACCACGGCAAGTGTGGCAGGCAGTGAGCCATTGCACTGCCTCATTCCTGCCATAGGGAGCACTGAGACCTCTAGGGATTTAACAAAAGCTCCTGATGAAAGTGCAAGTAAAAGAGAGTAAAACAGGTTTGTAACTGTAGTTGAGGCCTCCGACTTGAGAGTATTGATCCATCTTTTGCTTTCCAATAGAATCTCTGTGTGACTTAAATATTTGCCCCATTTTGCCCTTCTTTCCACAAGCAAATGACAGTTGCCCTTGTAACATGAGCTTTAGCCTCAGACAGTGACTGTAGTATGCCCAAAGCAGCAGGTAAAGCACCTGCTGATAGCTCAGAGTACCAAACGCCTTTGCCTCACACATTTCTCTTGCACTGCCCAAGGTCTGTGAAGGCGCATCTAGAGCAGAGCCTCAGGCAGCTCTGTGCCAGCATCAGCCACTGGAGCTTGTCAAGGGGGTCTTTGAGGCAGGCTGAGCTGTTAAAAGCCTGCCCAAATTGCAATCTTGTTCGAGGGTGGCTCAGCCTGTGCTGTGGGTCCCTGGTGCCAGCGGTGTGATGGAGCCCTGTGGGTGCCAGCTGTGGCCCTGGACGCAGACCTGTGCATCTGTGTGCAGAGCCAACCCCAGAGAACCCCCCAGACAGACATGCAAATGCTGGGTTTGAGCTGCAAAGGCAGCTGATACTCAAACCAAACACTGCAATCCATTATTACTCACTGCAATCCATTATTACTCACTGCAGATGGAAACAGTGTAAGCTTACACTTTTCACACCACATTTTTACTCAATACCAGCCAAAGACCAGAGCCAAAATTCTGTCAAGACTCTGTTCTTTTCAGTTTTGTTTCCTTGAGAAAGAATCTGAGGGAACAACATGACTAGGACTCCTTTAACCTAATTAAAAACTTATGCCCTCTTACAAATGAATAGGAGAGATACAGACAGTGAAAGGAAATGTCATCAAAATCCCAGGGTTCCAACAGTCGCAGGGATGTGGGCAATCCTCTGGTAACCCTATAGCTGCATCAAAAGCAGCCAGTGAGCCCCGGGCAGTATCGCCAAGATGATTACTCAGTTCCTCTTGGAAGTTTACATCCAGCTTCATGTCTTACGTGCCCCGCGCTCCACATTCTGCAACAGGTAAAAGGAAACTAAGCCATGTGTTCCTGTTTTAATTACAAATCCAACCCTTTCAACTCATTCCTGGATGACTTAATTATGCTGGGAGACTGAGCAAAGCTGACAGGTGAATGTGAGTATAAGGAATACACAGTTGTTAATCTAAACTTTCCTCTGTGCTGGGGGACCATGGGCTCCCACCATCACTGGCAGAAGCGAAACACTCAGGGACCTCAGGGAGGACTGGTGTGGTTGCAAGGCTCAGGTGGAAACTGCACAACTCCCCATCTCTAGTAGATTTTCCTTTGTAAAACCCCTAAGAAATGCAGTTGTGAGCCATTTTGCAGAAAATGAATGGAGACATACCAAGGGACTGAGCGATTTGCCCAAGGGCACACAGATGTCATGCCTCAGCAGGGGACCCAATTTTCATGTCCAGAGTCTTTGCCTTCTTTGCCAAACACAAGGGCACTCTCCACACCAGATCCATGCCCAAAGGCGTGTGCCATCCAGCAAGAACCAACAGAATAGCAGAGGCATGGGGTGTTTAAAGTCACCTTCCAGCTGTAACCACACATGGTTCAGCATGGACTGCCCTCACGCCCAGCATGGTATCATGGTTAGTGAGCAGAGCTCCCTCTGCAGCAGGACTATGGCAAGAAAAGCAAAGGGACGTTTGACCTTATTCAGGATTTTCCTTCCAACATCCCTTACCACATACACCATAACACTCAATATCAAATTGAGATCTCCTAGCAGACCTATGATGGAACATTCCAGGCCCTTCTCAACCCTTGGGATGATAGCAGATGGCTCTGTACTTCACCACTCAGATGAAAGTCCATGGGTTCAGAGGTACTTCATGTCTCTGCAGCATGTCTCAGCTTTTTCTTTACCAGTGATGATTATTCAATAGAAGTTTGTAACTGCAACTTCATATCCACAATATAAATCAGTTTTAACTGCACAGTCTAAGTATGTGAGTGTTCTGGCAACCAATTGAAAACAGATAGGTTCCTGCTCACAGCTCCATGGCAGTGAAAACCATGACAAGCTGAGGAAGGTATGTTCAGAAAGGAAAATCTCACACCAGTGCTCATATGGAAATGATTTTTTCAAAACTCTGTGGTATTACAAACCCAGCCCAATAAACAGCAAGGTCACAGTAGCATTGTTCATCATGGCATCTCCTGTAAAATTCAACTTATTCAGCATTTTTGACTGTCAAAACCCTATTTGCTATTCAGTGTTAAAAGTTAACAGCTGAGCAAAAGAGTCGTCTTTATCACTAGGAATTATTTCTAAAGGTTCTCAAACTCAGGAATTAGGCTATACAGTTATGAGCGCTGGAACCTTGCCTATAGTATAGTTGCCTAGGTACCAACATGGAACATTGTGTACTTGCTACTTATAGTAACAAAAAATAACAACTTTATTAGTTAGCCCCAAGCCTGCGAGTGCTAAGAGCTCTTTGGGCAAAGCTCTCAGATACATGGTTTAACTTTCCAGTTGCTCTGTGTGGAGTCAGGAGTTGGACTCAAGGGCTCTCATGGGTCCATTTCAGCTCAGGATATTCCATGATTCTGTGCATGTTGTCGGGCCAAGACCAAACTACCCCTGACAATATGTTCAAAATTCATGCAAATGTGTCAGTTTACAGAGGTTTTCTTGAGAACCTGTGTGGGCTGCACTGGATATGTCTGTGGCTGGAGAAAAAGCCATGATCAAACACATACATTTAACTTAAGAGGCAGGAACAATTACACGAACAATCCCTGAGTGAAGGTTAAATTTGGTCCACTTGGAGATTTCATTAATACAATGTAGTGGTGAGCAAAGTGACCAAAAAATAAGATGTCTCTACCCAGTCACCCAGCTCTGAGTAAAGTCTGACCACCTTTGAGTGCCTTGGAGGATCCAGATGCTGGCTGGTTTCCCGGCATCATCAGATGGGCAGGCAAGGGGGACAAGCATTCCTCTGCTCAGGGTACTCTAGCTTCTTGCACAGGGAAAAATTTTCAGCTGTTGCCATGCCAACCATCCTTTTGGCTTGCATATCCTAATACAAGACACTTTATCTGTTTTCAATGGTTCCTAATCCAGGAGAGGAATCAAACATGTGCTTAAACACACACTGAAGTCCCATGGAAGCAGAGAGAAGCTTAGGAATCAGTGCCAAAGCAAGGAGAATTATTTCAGTGGTTTGGGAAAGACTGTTGTGGTTTTGCTCTTCCCTCCTTTGCTCTGAGCTGTCTGCTCTCATCCCAGAACCTGGCCACCCTCTGGGCTAGCAAGGTTGTGTGTCACTGCCAGAGCAACACAGCACCAAACCCCACCTCATGGTCTTTCACGAGCAGCACGACAGGTGTCACCTCAGTGCTTCACTGTGCTTTTATCACAAAATACATCAGCCCAGGAAGCCTTGAGTGGCACTCAAAAGTGCTCAGTGGCAAGGACCACATACAGCTTGAAGACTGGGAACATATTATTCCCAGTGAACCTAACTTGCAAGAACCATCGACAGGATGAGAGGAGGTGCACCACGGGCAGTTTAGATTAGATATTAGGAAAAAGTCTTCATCGAAAGGGTTGTAAAGCCCTGGCACAGCTGCCCAGGGTAGTGGTGGAGTCACCATTCCTGGAAGTGTTCTAAAAGCATGTGGCTGTATTAATTAAGCACGTGGTTTGGTGGTGAGCATGAGGCTGATTCTGGGTTGATGATGGTTGGACTTGATGATCTTAGAGCCAGCCTTAACAATTCTATAATTCTGTGATTGGAGTTTCTTCTCTGTTATTTGGAAAAAACATGTTTTTACTCTGTTTTTTATTTGGGCAGCTCATTACAGACCGTCACACAGGTGTCACACAGGGAGGGGCAAAAGGCAGCTCCAGGAGCAAGAGGGCTGGCTGTGGCTGGTGAGGAGACAATCAGCTTCGTCTCTAGCAGAAAGAGGTGAAGTATTGCTGCTACCAAAAACCTCACAGATGTGACTGAGCAGCACCCGTAGAGCTGGCTGCAGTAACAGTCAGCCTTTCACAGAGGTGCTTGCACATCACAGACACAACCAGCAGAATTCAGCTCCTTACAGCCCTGCTGGTTCTGGAAATGCATTTTTTCCTGAAGTGTACCTCTGCCAACCAATTGCTTATTAAATAACTTGCCTAAATTTGGTCTTTGAGTGGTTGTAGCTTTTGGGGATAAGAAAGGATTTCTAACAGCTCATTCCTGTCCTCTCACTGACATGCATAATGAAACATGGGCGAAGAAAGGGAATAATCCAGGGACCTACAGCACTGCGGTGGGCCAGGGCTGAGCACCCTCCCGAGACAAACCCCCACACTGCTGTGGACACTCAGGGATCCATCCAGAGTTCTTCCCCATATGTTGTGGCAAGCACTTACACATCCCACTAAGGGGCTGTGTTCACTGATAAATACCAGATTGCCTCAACATGGCTGTTCTGGGACTTAAGTTTCTTGAAAAATGCAGCTTTTATTGAAGATAATTAAGCATTGTTTTCTTTGGTGTGAGTCACTGAACTGCATCATGTTCTGCCTTTGCATTTTGGATGATCAGTATGATGATGCTGGGAAAATATAATAATTTTGATTACCACAGCAAGAGCAAGGGCAACAAGTTCTGGTCTTAAATTTCACAATGCACATCTATTACTACTCCCATATTAACAAAGCAGAGCCCTGAACATGTTCATTTTTTACCCATGCTCCTTGGGAATATTGGAATAGCTATTGTTTCACCCCAGTTCTTAGATACTACAGCTCTGTCGTTTACCAGCTCAAGCCAAATTCATACTGACTTCAGGAAACTATTAGAATATTTCAGCCAATTTTCCTCTAGCAAGAAGTAATCACTTGGGAACAGAAAGGATTACACTCCTTCTTCAATGGGGTCTAAGTGGTTTTTTAGGCACTTTTTCAGGAACACCACATTGGAGAAGCCAAGATTCGTAGTCAGTCTAGTAAAAGATTTTGCATCACCAGTAAAAGCCTTTGGAAGTGAACCAAGACTTTGCTGTCATTTAGTCAATGGAGCCAAGTCTTTGTCACCTGTGCAGTAGTGGGGGCAGGATTTGCCTCTGGCCACTCAGGGGGAGCAGACACTGAATTTAGGGCTCATCCACCTCATCCACAAAGGCAGTGCTCCAGGGTTCTAGCTCTTGTCAGAAACACTTTTGGCCCAGTGATGTAGAGGTGTTATGCCAAAGCTGTTGCATAAATTACTTGGCTTTCTTTTCTGTTACGATTGCAGGCTAACTCCCAGGCAAAAGTGGGCACTGGACTGTAGGCAGACACCAGAGTCCACCTCCCTCACCTCAAGAGCTGCCCAAAAGTCAATTGTTACTTGGTGGAATTTCTATTAATTTCAAGGTCTTGTGCCTATTGCAAAGGTAAAAATCTGCCTTTAAGAATAAAAAAGTGTTAGGCATCAGAAATTATCAAGCAGTCTTTCAGAGTCTCAGAGGCTCTGCCAAAGCATTTCCTTGTGATCTGTTAATAAACGTTTCATTTCCTGAGAAAAAAGACTCTCACTTTGGTTGCTAAATATAGCTCAGGCCTACAAAACCTGTTCAAACTACACTAAACCCAAAATAATAAAGCAGTAGATTTGATTTCACTTCTATACAGATTTTCTGAAATTTCTGTGTTCTGATCTCCAGCTGATAAAAGAGGACCATGGCCATCTGTGTGAGAAGAACCTACTCCACGAGGGGACAATCAGCTGTATCTAAGACAAGAATGAGCCTCAGGACTGTTATTCTGTTTTGCAGCACAGGTAACAGCTCGTACAGCAGCACAAGGCTTGTGAGCATCTCTGTTCCCAGCTGAGGCAGCTGTCAGAGGATCACTGTGGGAAGCTTCAGTCTTACTTCCTTTGTCTTGCGTGTTTAGATTTCAGAAGGCTTCAGGGCTTAACAAGTCCTTGAAACACTTGGCCAATTGTTTTATTTTTTTCTTTCATGTAGTTAGAAAATGGAGACTGAAATGGGGAAGAACCTTCCAGAAAAAACAATTATAGTTTTTCTTAACGATTATAAAAATATGAAGATATATAGAAGAGTTCGATTTCATATGGAAAATTATTAATTCTCTCTAAAACTTGATTACCTAAACAAAATACATCTCTGTGGCAAAGCTTTCCAAAGGAGTCCAATTAGTTTCTACAAGATAAAATCACAAGAATTTCTCAAGGGGTTGGTTTCTAAACCATTTTTATTCTAAACTCATTTTTATTCCTAATACCTGCAATAAATTATATTTACCACTTTCTGAGTTACAGGCTGCCACAAAATGACCAAGCTACACTACTGGAAGAAAACACTTTAAAGCTCACCATTCTTAGGAAGTATTTTGATTATGTTATTCAATTGAACTTAGAGATCAAAAAAAAAATCACAAGGAAAATTCTTGCGTGGTTCAAAGGCAAATTCACCTGGTTTCAGCTTTTGTTTTTGTCTTGAGTTAAAGCTATACTCATTAACTTGAGACAATACACTCAAATTTTTAACATATGTGAGTTGAATTTGACTCAATGTCCTGGCAGCATCCCTAGTAAGGTGTTACCCAGTACCTTATTTTGCTTTCACAGATGGACAACAACTTAGAGCTCCACAGACAATACTGGTGTGTCTGAAATAGTCCAGATATATTTAAATTTACATTAAAATACAAATATTAGGCTGCCACAGCTTTACAAAGGGTGCCCATATTGCCAGCATTTACATTGAAACCCCAGAGTAAACACTGAGGTGTTCTTCTGTGATGAAGGAAGGTGCAAAAAGAAAGGACAAATGGGTCATCAATTACTAAATAAGATGCCGGATTTTCTTGAAGATGTGTGACTGTGCAAAGACCATTTGTCAGTAGGAGGGACTTTGCAAAAGCACCCTTCTTACCACCGTGTAGTTTGAGTATGAACTTTGAAGGTCTACAGGGTATGGTGCACAGCCTCTGCCAGGGGAGAAAATGAATCCTCACAGTGTAACCTGACGTTCTGGACACCCCTCTGCCTCTTCAATCCCTAAACCACAAGCCAGGATTACATTCCTGGCTCAGTGTTGCCTTGGTCACACACAGGTCACTGTCACAGAAGTGCTCACTAACAGCAGTATCCAAAACAGTCCCACAGTCCCCTGAATTTAAAGCAGGAGATGATTTTTGAAGTGCTGTGTCACCTCACAAAACAATTAATTGTTGTCAGCATTGGATATTCTATTGTATTCTCCAAGCCTTGAAAAAGATCTCCACTAGTTTCGGTGAAAATTCCCTGAAGTCTGATGGCAGAGAAATGTAGTTTAAACGCTGTTCACTGATCACACATCATTTGTGAGAACTCTAGATGAAGTGATAGGGCACTCCTTGCTAAATGAAGGCCACCTTCTGCCAATAACCATTCGTATGATTATGCAAGTGTTTAGTGCAGCTCTCAGTAGCTAAAAGGAGGAAAAGCAGCGAGGGCCAGAATCCCCTTGCAGAGGGACCAGCCCCTCACACTCCTCTGGCTCTGCTCTCCAGCCAGCATTCCACCAGTGCAGGCTGCAATACCACAGCAACGGGGAGCTCCTCTGTGCCAATGTTAATCCAGGGCCACAGCACCCAGCATCTGAACCTGTGCACACAAAAGTCTCACTCCAAAATGCTCATTTCAGTTTTCGTTGACGTGGCAAAAAACCCACAATATAACGCAACACACTAAGGAAGCCAAAAGAAGTATCCACAGAAAAGATTTGCAAGATAATTTTAACTCATGGCAAAACTGAAGAAAATCCCAATTCCCACAGCACACATACCAGGTCCAGAAATAAATTTCTGTCTCTGCGTACATGCTCTCTATACTTAATATTGCCTGCCGAGTGTTTTTAGAGAAATGCTTGTATAAAAGAATGTGCTGATTCATCAACAGTAATTTTGTGTGTAAGGAAAAAGGTCAGTTATGAAAAACTGACTGTTTCAATATCTAATCCAAAATCCAATTTCAAAAGCCTAAATAAACAGTTCCAAGTTTTTATTCAAAGTCAGTCTTTTAGTATGAAAAATTGATCATTTTTTCACAAATTTCAAAAATATGAAACAAAAAAAAATTCAGAACAAAATATTTTAAAGTATTCTAAGCAAGCAGTTACAACTGACTCCCTTAATTTTTGTATTTTCAGTTCTTCCTCACATCTTAATGGTACATGCAGTAATATGGATAGTAGTCTTAAGTCTTTTCTCATTATTTTTTTCCCTGCAGCATCCCTCTAAGTACTATCCATAGATGCCAGAACTTCCTATCAGCATGATTCAGACTGACACAGAGGGCTCACTTTGCAGGGTGTCAAGTCCAACATACTGAGGCACCCCCGTGAGTAACAGGTCTGAGGACCTGCTCTGAGGAACATTTCTCTTTACAGCGTTCCTTACCCTCTGCTAATGCTCCATCACAGCGTGGCATGAAGGGCCAGCCCTCTGAAACCACCTTTGGCTCTAAAATTCGTTTAGGAGCTTATTTTACTTACCCCAAGCATTCATTTTGTTCACTTAGTAACAGTCACAAGCCAAGGATCATTAATTAATGAATGCTGTCTCCACCCTTGCTTTCCTCTATGGTTTCTCTCCTTCCCACAGGGAGTGTGGAGGGCCAGCCAGGCTCGCAGGGAGCCTCTCTGTCCTGGGGTGGCCCTGCAGGGGCCGTGGGGAGCCGGCTGAGGGCTGGAAGAGGCTCCTGGGCACCGCAGGATGAAGGCTGTGGGCTGCCAGCCCCTGTGACCCTGCCCCATCAGAGCTGCCCTTTGCTGTCCTTAGGAAGAGGGTGAGCCTGCCTGGCTAGCAGGGAGACAGGCGCCTCTGGGACCTTCATCACACAGCTGAGCACACATTATATTATTATTTATAGCTCCATAAAATTACACCGAGGTCTTGAACACTGTGTGGTGCCTGCTGTCCTGAGCCACCAGCAGCAGCAGCAACCCAAGGACAGAAGCCTAGACTAGACTACAACTTGCTTCTCCATTTTAATCAGGAACTAACTCCTAATCAAACTTTCCTGTCACTTCCCACCAAAACAACACCATCAGGGCCTAACAGCATTCTCCAAAGTTTCTTTCTACAATTTTATTTTAAACAATACAAAACAAAAAGTGAAAGTTGCATGGAATATGTGTTGCAGGTCTCAGTTTTCAAGGCAATTAAATCCTTCTGCTTTAAAATCCTCAAGGTTTTTTTACTCAGCAGAGCAGAGGAAATCTCTCTGTTCACGGGGGAAGTGACGGCTGGGATTTACTTATTTGTTCTCATTGTGAGGCACCCCACTGCTAAAGCACTCCTCCCACCCTGACCACGCACCTGGGAAGGGCTCTCCCACGCTCCACATACTGAAACATGCCCTTAGCTTCCCACAACCATCAGTACCAAATGTCAGAAAAAAAACACGTGAAGGAATTAAATTGAACAAAGGCAGTACTATAGGAAGGGTTCCTAATACATAAGATAAGCTTTCACGCTTTAACAAACATTTTACTTCCAAAGGACAGCAATCTGGGCAGCCCGGAACATCATGTAGGGGAAATCGACAACAGAAGAATCATAAAGTTTAAAAGTCTCTCTTAATCAATGACGAATTTAGTACTTGTTGCTACAATTACAAAGATAATAGTTCCTTTATGTCAGTGCCTTTGGTTTTGCAGCTGTAAAATAGCTTTGAATTCAGCATTTCAAGTAACAGAAATTAATAGAAGGTCATTTCTACCAGAGACATTTTAGGGGCCCATCCTCTCTAATCATCATTAAAAACTAAATCCACAGGAGAAGAGGCACTTTACTGATTGTCAAGTGGAAGCTATTATTCATTTGATGAAGCTCTTGGCACTGTGCCATTTATTCTGCTGTAGAGCCTGCTGGTTGCTCTACTTCATCTCATGCAATCAAGGTTGTTTCTGCCTGCCAAGAGTTATTTATAGAATAGGAGAAAAAAATAGCAATATGTTCTCTTGCTTCAAAAGCAAGTTTCAAACTTTCTAAGTGAACAACTGCCTCCCTTCTCCATAGTGACATTCTTCTTTTTGACCCGCACTTGTACAAAAACAAAAGCACTTCCCTAGATTTCATCTCTCTTGAAGCATGAAAACAATTCCCATGCTGTGGACACTTTCATTGAGAAATCACCTGATTTTCTCCAGTTAAGATTCTGCATAGCCACACGGTTGTGGCAGCAGGCAGCCAGCTCCCCTGTGTGCCACCCCCTTCAGTCCTCCAGTGCCAAGGGGACATGCAGGAAGGACCTCTCTGAGGGTCACCTGCACTGGTGCAACTCACCTGTACCTGCAGAGCAGGGAAATCTTGTTGGTGAGGGGGACACTTTTCCTGTCTTCACTCAGCTGCCAGGTTGAGGAGGTGGCCAAGGCATTTGGGATGAGGGATGATTAACTTCTATCCCAAAGCTTGATTCTCCAGGCCTAGACCACGTACAATCCTTAGACCCAGCGGAGTGGGCTGCGGTGCTGTAGAAGGCCTTTATATCCACTCTGATGTGCAAATGACCATAAATTCCTAAAGAAAAGCTTAAAGTCTGTTTCTGACCTCAAGACCAGTTTAAATTAGGAATCCTGACATTCTTGAACTGAAATATATGGAATCAGAAATAGTCTTTAAAGTGAATGTAGTGAAACACCACTAGTCTTGAGTTTGTAGATAAAACCAGAACCAACCCTTTATCGTTTTTGTAGTTTTTAAGAGTAGCCCCAAATAAAGCTTAGACCAAACATCTGAAAAGGGGGGAAAGTAAATTTCCTGCATGGTAAGACTAGAAATCTTACAAATGTTTGGGAAGCAAAACTATCAAAGTGCAATTGAGTAATTTTCAATTCTGATTTATTCATCTCTGTGAAACACAAAGCAAACCATGGTCATCTCCATTCCAGAAAATAGTGCTAGCCTTCCATTTCCAGACTTATCGACCAGATTATTTAAACAGACATGCTTATTTCAAGTTTACTCATTGCTTTTCTGATACCTTCGCTCCCACAAAGTAGCACCCTATTTCATGGGTGTTTTCCCTGATATCACACAATTATTTCCTGAACTATCCTACTCCACCTCAGGACTTCAAGCATAATAAACAAAGAACAGTCCCTGCACCAGTCTCCTTTACCCCTAGACCAAACTAACTATTCCCTAATAAAGTCCATAATAAAGTCTCTCTGGTGTTTGATTTTGGGATGTCTGGATAACAGAGCAAAGGCAGTGGCAGGCAGTGCAAACACAAGGGATGCAGGAAGCGGCTCTGCCAGTAATCACAGAATCATTTGGGTTGGAAAAGCCCTCCAAGACCTCTGATACCAAGCATTCCCCAGCACTGCCGATGTCACTAACCCATGTCCCCAAATGCCACATCCACATGGCTTTTAAATTCCCCTGAGAATGGGGACTCCTCAATGCCCATGGCTAACAAATTTCTTGTTTGCTTTGCAAACTTTGTCTGGAGACTAACAAAGATGATTAAACTAACCCTGTTTCTAAGCTTTTATTATAATTATCATCTTTTCATGAACCTAGACAAAAAAGCAGAAATTTGATTTTAGATCATAATTTCCTAAATAAAGCACCAACCAAATTCGGAAATGTTGTTTTCTGATGAGTTCTATTCCCTTCCTTCTGAGCAATATAAAATTTGCTATAGTTGAGTGGATCATTAGTCAAACAGAATTCATAAGACATACAAAGAGCTACTTATATACAACTGCTATGGAGAGAATATCAGGAAATCCCTTCAGTAAAGAGAATGTTGAGCATTTGTCAGCCAGTTTCCTAGGGGTTTTCCTACATAGTAAGCAAAGTGCATTAGGAGCTCTTGATTTAACAAAAAACCCTGAATTATGCATTTGTGTAAGGATAAGTATTGGAGGAAACATTTCACAAGTATGCAAATTTTATGTAAAATATAGTTTGCATATGGTGTAATACCCATCCCCCAAATAAAACATGGTATAATTTCAAGGAAGAATTTTCAGCACAGTGAGCTTGATCAAGAAAACACAGTTTTCTAAAATAACCAGCAAAGCTATTGTTAAAACT
The DNA here is from genome assembly GCA_013400675.1 of Oxylabes madagascariensis. Taxonomy (NCBI): domain Eukaryota; kingdom Metazoa; phylum Chordata; class Aves; order Passeriformes; family Timaliidae; genus Oxylabes; species Oxylabes madagascariensis. The sequence continues at coordinate 18,086 of VYZR01098141.1, read as the reverse complement.
GACATGTGAAAAAAAAAGATGCATAAATCACTGGAAAATCATGTGTGCTTTGAGGATTATGTCTTGGAGCTGGTTTTCCCATTGGATAACATGCCAAACCCCAGACACCGAAACGGGTTATGCTGAAGAGCAAATACCAGTCATTAACTTTCCTGTGGTTTAATAATTACACCTCTTCCTGGGGATGTGATTAAACCACACACAGCATTAGAAAACAGAGGGAATTAAGTCAATATGCCTCAGAGCTGATGAGTAAGTGAATGTGTAGAGTCAAGAAAAAACTGGATCAGATGGCTGGCTGTATGTTTCCAAGGTCCATACAGCAGTGCAACACATGAATGCAATAAGAATAACATCATTACCAGATGTAGCCGCATTCTCCCCTCCACAAGGAAAATGCAGCATTGCATTACAGATCAGCACGAGGAGCACCATGGTCAGCAGAGACCTGATCCCCCACCACAAACTCTGGCTCTCCCAACAGAATGATAACTGCTTGATAAAACATTTTGGTCCACTATTTATTTCATCACCAGTGCTGTGGGTTTATATTCCTGCCTGGAATACAGGGGAAAAGCACCTGAAATGCCTGGCTGGGAACTGAAGCCCCTGAAATCGTAAATACAATCAAACTGAAGCCTGTGGAAAGAAGCATTTGGCTCAAGGACAAACACTCCCATTCCATACATGCCTGGCTGAAGACAAACTGAGAGTCCAGACCTTTGTGTTCTCTTTCCTTTCACCATGACTTTAGCTCTGCAGTGTTGGAAACCTTCCCAACCAATGCAGTACTACAGCATTGTGCCGTGATCCATGTGGCACGGTGAGATGACATAAGCCACAGGAAACGTCATTTCTGAAGAACTGCATTATGCAAACACTTCCCACTTCTCCATTTTTTAACTGGAATTTTAAAAAAAATGGAATTCACTCTAGTTATGTCTGGGTGGGAAGAAAGAAAGGGGAGGAAAACAGTTTCTGTGTTCCTGCCTCAGCCTGTAAGACAACACTGCACAGCACACTGTCCATGGGAAACTGGCACATACCAAAACATCTACAAGGAAATAATAAACTCAAAGTGTGACGCTGGCAGGGAGAGTTTCCAGCCCTACTCTGACGTGTTTCGCCCTCCCTATGTTTTTCCCAGCTCACTTGCTATCCACCCACGACCTCTCCTTTGTGGCTGAAGACCAGCGTAGCTTGCAGGGGAGGCTGGAGGAGGAAGGACTACTTATTCTCCAGCAGCCCTCGGCTTGCATTGGGCAGCTCCATCACATCCCCCAGGGAGAGCAGCTGGGGGTCATCAACCTGCTGCGACCAGGGAAAGAAGGGAAAGAAGGGACCTTGTCAAGCTTTTGTCTCCTGACCCAACCCAGTGCTTCTTAGGCTGAGCAGCAGCTTAGCTGCCAAGGGTTTGTGGACTCCAATGAGTGAGATTATTTGTTTTCACCTGTATTATTTTACATTCTCTGGAGAAGAGAGCATTTATAACAGCTGGCAGAATTTGATGCAAGCAATTAATAAATTCTAAAAACCTTTCAGCTTTATTAGACCCACTGTTAATACATCATACATAATCTCTTCAGGTCAAGTGCAAATCCAATCCACAGGCAGGGGACAGCTCTTTTCCTAGTAACACCCCTTTGCCCACTGACCATGCTCTCTGACTGTGGGATGGGAAAAGGACTTGTTCTAAAACCATTTGCAAGCTACAGGAGCAAGCCAAAAAGGTTTGGCAAAGTTCAGAAGGATGCTGGCTGAGGAGGCCAAAGTAATTGGCTTTGATGGAGCAACATCAGGGAGGAATTTAGGACTAAAGCATTTCAGTTGTGAGTAATTTCGGCTCCAATGTCACCATCTGGTTTTGGACAATTCTGTAACTGTGTTGCTCAAGGTTATGCTCCTGGGAAGAGCTGGCAGCCAGAGCAGGGACCCATAGCTACCCAGATGCTGTTTGCAGTCCCCAGGGAGGTGGAAATGACAAAAGTGACAATGTTTTTGAGCGCTTTTCTTCAATAGTTTTATGGTTCTCTTTGAAATATGGAAGGAGAAGGCATTGCATCTTTCAATCATTTGAGAAATCATTTTCCACTCAGTGGTAACATCTCCAGAACTTAATTGTAAGTGACTGTCCCTGTGCAAACTTGCACTTCAACAGAGAAAAAAATGGAAGAAAGAAATTTCCCTCACAAAAAAAATTTGATCTCTCTTCACTTCCAAATCCATCCTTGAGTGACTACAGTAGGTACTTGGCACTACCCTACTAAAACCCCTTGTACCATCCTTTCTCAAAATTATTTCAGCTCAGACTAGCCCCGTACATGAGCCATTGTGGCCAGGCCACTTGTGTGCAGCTCAGCCCTTAAGTGCACACACACTGCCAGGGGAAGGGAACCTGCTGCACGTGGTCCCACGGCCCCTGCGTGCTGCTCCCAGGTTCTGCAGTCACCTCCTGCTCCCCTCACTACTGCAAACTACTGACTTCATGACCAGACTCCAGGAGAGGATAGGTCCCCTTCCCGGGATGATACTTCCCACCAGCTGGCATTGCAACACCAGTGCTGTCCAAAGCACACCTGTGCAAAACACTCCAGGTCCCTATTTATGGGACCTGTGAGTGAGGCTGGGACCTCTTCAGAAGTTTTCTGCCTGTCTTAGCTCTACTTACAGAGTTCCCCTATTGTGAAAATATTCTGGTTTGTTGCATACAGGAGCCCTGAAATCACAATACAGAAATGGAAGAAGATGCTGCTGGTGAAAGCACTGTAGATATGCATTGTTTCATTGGAAGCAAACTGAAATATTTTGGACCAGATGCATCATTTATTTAAATTGTAGGGGTTGCATCAGGAGTGAAATGCGTCACATCCCCAGCGTCATGATGTGATATTTTATACTGCAAGAAGACCCAGAAGAACACTAGTTTATTTGATAGACTGATCTATTATTAAAAAGCTATGAAGATAATAGAAGTAAATGAAAAAATAAAAATATAAATTGTAAATAAATATATCTCTTTGATAGAAAGGTGATAAATACATATTTTTAATGAAGATGCATGCCTCTGAAATTCCTCTGACCACTGAAGCAGAAATACAATTTATCCCATCTTGATAGTCTAATCAAAAGCCTTTAAAAAAACAACTATTTCACTGAATAGTCATTTCACTTCCCTTGTTATCTAAATCATATGGATTTACAACATAAGCAAGGGACCCAGGTAGAATATGGAGCTCAAACACTTTGACTATAATGAGTGAGCTGATTCTGTGTTTTCTTAATGTGAAAGAGACTGAAGAATTAAATTAAAGGCACATTTCATGTTCTAAGCTTCTTGCTTAGAACATGAAATGTTCTAAGAATCAGACTCTTCTAAAATTCAGTAGCTCTTTCCCTTGTCAGTGCCTCTTCTACCTGGACTGCCTCACTATTTGCTTTAATGTATTAAATCTACTTCCTAACCACAGTAAAGGAGACCACTCAGGTAACTGCAGTTTATTAGAGGATGTCATCTTTAGTCAGCTATCAAGCCACACTTCCACAGTCACACTTAACCACATATATTGCACATACTCATTTTCTCTTGAGCTTTAAGGAAGTACACAGCATGTGTGTGTGGATACTCTCATTTTGAGCGAAGCCATTATCCATACAGACCCACAAATGATAAGGGTAAATGCTGACATTCATGAAGTTCTACTGTGAACCCTATTTAAACAAAACAGATTTACAATGCGTCTCTACAAGAAGGGATTTTTCTAGCAAATTCTGGGATTATCCTAAAGGAAGTGTGAGACAATAAATTTTACCACTTTAATAAACATGTGACTCCCTGGGGAAATAAAAAATTTAAAAAGAGAGGAGTCATTGTGGTCTGCATGCCAGATTGTTTCTGCGCTCCATCTCGTCGTTCCCACAGCACTTACTGGAATAAACGGGCAGCTCTTCTGCCCCTCTCTGCAGCTGAATGCCACGTCTCCCGCTGGCTTCAGCCGCTCCCGCAGGGGCAGCGGCCACAGGATGACCTAGGGAGAGCCCCAGGCGCTGCCTGGCAGGGACAGCCGAGCCCAGGGGGCCGCCCATGGGGTGCCCCCCACCCAGCCAGCGCAGCCGAGGGCGCACGGAGGAGCCAGCGCCCAACCCTGCCGCCGGCTCTGCCCAGGGACCCCTGCCCCGGCTCGGCAGGGCGGCGGGACAGGGCTGAGAGCCGGGTGGGCTGAGAGCCGGGTGGGCTCTGCCCCAGCAGCCCTGCACGCCGGGCAGGGCTTGACAAAGCTCAGGGTCTGTCGCATCCCGAGCCCCCGAGCCCTGCATGCCCCCGGCTCCTGCTCACACGAGCTCGCTTCGGCTTCATCTTTTATTCCTCTGATACAAGTGCACCGCACTTCCCTTGCAGTCAGGTAGAAGCTTGAGGATTCTTTTTCCCCTCTGTAGTTTCGCCCACAGCTACCCGGGGAATCGGGTTATATAAATATTGACAGAGAAATATACGTAACAAAAATATTTATCATTTCTGTTTCCCTCAGCAGTGAAATTTTGCTTCAGGACATGAGGTGCCTGTTTCAGTGAATCTACTCATTAGTAGACAAAACAAACAGGATTAGAAGAGCTTTTTTTAAACAGGATCAGTGATGCATGCCTTGATTTAGAAACTGTCCCGCTGACACCAAGGCCCAAGGAGTCCCTTAGCAGAGCACAGTCCCTGCCCTGGGGAAGCAGACAGTGCCCGGCTCCCTGCCCTGGGCACCACTGCACGGGAGGAGCTGACGGCTCTGCTGATTGAGTGGTGGGAGCTTATTGGGGCAGGTGCAGGGCAATAAATGCATTCCTAAGTATCTTATTCTGACTATATTTAAGAAAAAAAGCCGTTTTTCCTGGCATGTCCTTCCTAGGAGATTCCATACAGACTAGAGTATGAGTGAATATTGAAATGCACACTGGGATTCTCAGCATAGCACCAGAGCAGCATCATTCCCAATCCAGTCAGAGGAATTTCACTGCTAACAGTACAACATATGAAAGAACCACAGTGCCCAAGTCAGAGTAACTGGAGCCCTAAGCAAGATGTCCATCTTGGCCCCATGACTGGCTGCAGCCAAAACGAGATCAAGTTCAGCAGAGCAGCTGTGATGGCCAGTGCCTGCCACTCCAGTGCTGCCCATGCCATTTCACATTCACCGGGAACCCAGTGAACAGAGCTGGGAGCAGACCGAGGGTCCTGTCCTTGAGAACCTCAAACAGCACTTCGGTTTATCGATGCAGTTTTGTACCACCTGCCATAAAGAAAATAAGGGGAGCCATGCTGTATTTCTATGAGTGGCTCAATTCCTATGCCATCCAGGCAAAACAGGAGCCCATGTTATTTCTGTCATTAGTTATAATTAGAGAACTCTAATCAACCCCCTGCCTGCCTCAGTACTCAAGTGTTTGAATCTGCAATTTTACTTGTGTTCTTCATTAAGAGTAGGGAAAAAGGAAAAGAAATTCATTCATGAAATTTCCATCCATATCAAAGTCTTTCATTTTAGGATTTACTTTCAACTTATGTATCTTTAGACCTTTTAAACAGTAGTACAGTCTCTTCCTCTACCATTCTGTTTCATGTAATGTCTTTCACATAATGGCTGTTAAAGAGCAGAGAATTCTCTTTCCTCTGTTGCAGTAAATATAGGACTTCAATGCAGAGATGGAGAAGAAATATTAAGAGAACATAAAGATCTTTAAGACAACCGGAGGTATTTGTTGCACATAGTTTCTGGGGCAGAAGGGCAAAATTACTTAAAAATCTTCAACACCTTAAGTCTCAGCTATTTCCAATAGATGGAGCTGATGACATAATTACTAGTGATTAAATTTTAACATTTATTAGTGAAGGACTTTTAAAGGCCCAGGTTAGCAGCATCAAGCCCAGAGTAAGTCTTCACTGTGACTGCCCAGATGCCATGACATCAATTTTACATCCACCCACTCCACTGCTTTGACACTGGATGTCATAGATTTCATAGGCTGCTGGATTTCAGAGGTTCCCAAAGATCAGAGACAGAGTGATTAATAATCATCCTTTTACTCCATCATATACTTGCCCAAAAACGTACCATCTGTGTGAGCTACATCAACCAAGGCTTCATTTAAGCCGTGTGTTTCTCTCTTTTTTCACAAGCAGAACCCCTTGTTACTAAGAAAGAGTCAAGGAGACCGAGCCACCTGAGCCTGACACATCTACATTTGCAGGACATGGATACAAGAGACTTATACAGCAGATTTCAGACACCAACCTGATCAAGGGATGTAAAAGTAGATGAAAAACTACACAAAAGGTTCTGCTTTAGAAAACATCACTTAACTGCTGACTGCAAGAGTCACCAAACTATAGCAAGACCTGCTAGTCAAATATCCAAGGGGAATACCTTTTTATTTTCCAGAAACCCAGGACAGCTTACTCAGAATTTGGCCTCAGACACAGCTAATTGCCTATATATTTTAAAGAATGGGTAAAATTTAATTAAAATTTCATGCTGCCTTGTGGAGAAGTAGAGTCCTCTGAACCTAGAATAGGCAGAGCCGCAGAGTAGAGCATGTCCTAATAAATACCCATGTGTAAAATATGTGGCCAAACTTCCATCCCTGAAATCCCCCCAGCATGCTATGAACTCCAGCAGTAATCAGGCCAAGATTTACTGGGTGTTTGGATTCAAGGGGCTCAGTGTTACCAAGTATACATCCAAGAACATTTCCATAGAGGCTTTCCAGACTGGAATTAGAAAGTGTGACACCACACATCAGCAACTGCATCACCCTCTTTCTGGAAAAAAGTCTGCTGTGTTCACATCTAGCCTGGGTCTGCAAGTTGCATGTTTTTGCTTAGAATCAGAAGAATCAGAGCCCTGATTCTTCCTCAAGATCCCCAAAAGCCTGTTCCATTTTGTGGGAAAGTCTCTCAGGTACCAAGCAGGTACAAATCTATGACCAAATGTATGTTTTTCAAAAAGCACCTGGTAGAACCTGAAACAGCAGGCAAAGAAAAATGTTTTTAGCACTGGCCATCTCCTGAATTTCACCCACACAGGAAATGGAAAAAGTTCACTCTGCAAAGTTACCCAGGAAAAAAAATGGGCCCAGATTTCAGCTGTTTTTTAACAAGTCAGGCTAAACATCTGGGAAATTCAAATTCCCTGTAAGGACAAGGACAATTTTAAACAGTACTCACATTTTTCAGAAATACTTAAAGCCTAAGTCTATCCTTAAGGATAGACATTTCATTTTGTTCATCCTGAAACAAAGGGATGATAAGGAGTATCACCCAAGTCAGGAATAAACACAAGTACACAAGGTCAGGTTCATCTGAGAATCTCAATAATGTAGATGGAGCTTGGAGACATTCCCCTTCAGAGACTAAATTTCAAACTTCTATTAAGCACAAAAAAATGTTACATGTTAGCCTTCAAATTTAAAGTGAATGGGTGCATATTATTGTTTATGAAGATGCAATAAAGGAATGGTAGATTAGAGAAAAGGGTTAATAAGGAATTATCTGATTCCAAATGTAACTAATGTAAAGAGTACATCAGAAGAAAATAGGAAATGATTCCAGTCTGAGACACGTTTTGATCTAAAAACTGCTGGTTCCAGCAAACAAACTCAACCTGTTTCAGTCACTTACCAAAGGGGAAAAAAATAAGTTGACTTTTCAGGAAATCCTTAGCATTACTGATTTACTGAAATTTGACGAAGGACTGATAATGAAACATTTGAAGAAGATTTTGTAGTGGGAGATTCAGCAGAGTTCAAGCCTCAGTAGTCTGGTATTAAGATCAAAAGTCTGTCTCCAAATACTGTTACTATCCTCAGTTTCCTAAAACTTGTGGAATTTATCGTGGCCTTAAATGCAGCAATAAAAAGGGATATTTTCCTGTGTAAACAGATTTGGACAGAGTTCAGAAAACTACCGAACACAGGTTTTTCTGGGACTGGGCTTAAGGTTAAAGCCAAAGCAAAAAATATATATAAAAACTTCCTTGTTTGATTCAAAACAGCCACGACATGTGAGAGCAGAAAGCAGTAGTCCAAACAATAACATTATTAATGAAATAGAGTTGTGTATTTGAGAACAGTGGAAATATACACAAGAGGGAAAAATACATGTCACAACAGTGAGCTGCTGCTTCCCTAAAACAATCCTTCAGAGAATTTCCCTCTGCTTTTATGGCAGTCTGTTTCTTTCATGGAAGAAAGAGACAAGCTCGCCAAGAGTCAGAGGAAGCAGTGCCATTCTGGACACACAGCATGGCCTGGGCAATCCATCGCAGGAGGGAGTGTGAGGGTGCATGGAATTTCAGGTTAGAAATGCTGGAGGGCAGAGTTGGGGCTGCTGGCACGCGCTTTCCCTACACTGCTCAAACTCCTCCTGGCCTGCTACTTCCAACAACTTCCCTAAGAAGCCATTTTCTGTACCAAGGAAACACTACTGACTAAGTAGGAACACCACTAACCCATTTAAGGGAAAATAATCTGCCTTTTTATTGGGAACCATAAAAATAAGTGCAATGAGAAAAAAGAAGGCTGTCACACATCAAGTCTGACATAAAGCCCTAATCCATCACAATCACTTGGGGTCTGGCCGTCTCCAACCTGCAGCCAGTCCTCACCACGGCATCTCAGGCTCCCACGGGCAGCACGGGGAGCCGGTGCCTTTCTGCAGGGTGTACAGGTGGCAGCAGGCGCTGTGAGAATGCCCCCCGTGCCAGGAGGTGCTCCGAGCAGGGGCTGGATGGAGCCCCAGCTGGAACTGGGACACGCAGCCCGTTGGTGGCCTTGCCACTGCTCGGGTCCCCCCGGGGACACCCGGGGACAGGGGGCAGCTGCATCACTCCGCTCCCACGGGAATCTCTGCGGACAGCAGGGCAGGAGCCCGCCCCTTGCCCCAGCTGGTACCGCACCGAGACCTGCTGCAGAGACGGGACGGGAAAGAAAGGGAAGGATGAAGTTTAACTTTGGGTTAGAGGAACCCTTTGCCACCTCCGGTTAGCCCCACGCTCCCAATCGCTGCCGCGCTCCCCAGCGCTCGGGCTGCCCGGGTGATTGTGTCATGCGAGCAGCAGGCTGCACAGATGTCAGATGTCACGCTCTATCTGATGAAGAGGTCTCTGCCTCGGGCTGTTTATATATAACCTACCAGAATTTCCTGCTGCATGATGAAATAATTAGGGGGCCCTCATGCAGGGAACAGTGTTGCGAGTAGGTTGCAAAGGCATTACACATACAAAAAGAAAATTCTAAGCATTTTCCTCATCTGTGATACAATCTTCTAAGGCTCTTTATATACATTCAACTTGGTTGTATTATTTCTTTTAATGTTCTTCATACAGATGCTAAATGAAGGCTTCAAAAAGTTCAGCAGTGGTCTTTCCTTTGTGCTCAGATTACACATTGGGAATAACAGCATGAGAAAACCAGAAAAAATGGAGATTTATTTGTTTTTTTAAATCAAGATTGCTTTTTGTATCTTAAGTCAGTGAACTCTAAACTGCAGATAGCCTAATAGAAGTTGATCCTGTCATCAGACTCTCATTTTGTGGCTCTCCTTGTTTTCCAATCAGTTTTAATTCACAACTGGTTTTATCCATAAAGAGATCACCCATATGCCCACAGATGCTCCATGTGCTGATTCTTCTCAGCTCACTCCCCTCCCAGCTCACTACGAAACCAGCTAGATCATATCCTCAGCTGCAGTCTAGGTCAGCTTCCCTCTGATTGTCAAACTTTCAAGTAAAACTTAGGAATCTGAGGTCTCGAACCTCCCGTGTCCTAAATGCGTCCAAGATAGTTGAACTGGGCAGTTCTGCTGGCTGGCAGCAGAGGGGATGCAGCCCAGGAGGGAGGTTGGCACGGAGGTCTGTCCAGAAACACCCCCAAAGTGGAGACCCCCACAGCAGCTCAGCCCTGCCAGGGCTGTGCCAGAGCCCTCGCCCTCTGCTCTGTGGTCCAGAGCTCAGGTTGCCAGGACAGCTGCTGGCAGGGAACATGGCCAGCTGGACACCCTGGGCCCTCTGAAACCTCCTGCGGTCTCACGAACCCAGTTTTAATGAGGTCGGCACATCTGAGGCAAAGTTGGAAGTCATCTTAAGGGAGAAAGTTTGTTGAATAATTGGCATTGGGGTAGGCTGCCCAGAGAGGCTGTGGAGATACTCAGACCTCAGCCTCGTGTATCTAACTCTGTGTGAGTGAACATTTTCTCAATGAGAGCAGGCACACTCAGTGTCCCTCCGACCACAGCCATCCTCTCTGACTCTGTGAAAATAGCAGCAAGATTGTTTGTTAGTGTAAAAAAACTGATATGCCTTCAAAGTCTTTCTGGATTCACATACAATTTGTGCTTATTCTATTAACTACTTACACAGTGAAGAATGTTACACTATACTTTCTTAGTTTGGAGACAGACACACAATTGTCACCCTTCCCTGATGTTCTTATCTGGTGTGGTCCCATGGGCATTCCCTCCATCCTTCTCAGAGCAATTACCTGCTTGAATGGATATTTTGTTCAGAAATGTAAATATTTTCTTTTTGTCTTTCCTGTTTCCAATGCACTACCTCTATTTCCAATGCATTACCTCTATTCTACTAAGAGAGGCTCAGAAATGGCATTGTCATTTGTTTTGAGAGGACAAAAATGTTAGATAGATCCCATGGTTCAGATTAAGAAAATTAATGGATATCAATTTTCAGATTGCGTGTGTAATTCATAGCCAGTCACCTAGCCTGGATTTTGACTCTCTCATCTGGGGGGAACATGAATAAGTAATAAACACGTCATTAAATTATCAAAAATATGTCCAGAGAGTTAATCAAAATGAGGTACTCTCAGAGAAGTGCAGTAGGAAAAAAAGGATATGCTGAAGAAACAACTAGACATGATAAATGAGTAAGTCAGATTTTTTGTAAATTCCTCTTATCACAAATCATTAAATAAATTTGATTGGAAGGAACCTTAGAAGATGATCTAGGGACCTGTACTCAAAGTAGGGACGCTTTGAAAGCAGATCAGGTTTGAATGTCTCCAAAGATGGCTGCAGCCGCCACATTATTTACCTGCACTGCTCAATCTTTCAAATGAAGCAGCCGTGTGAAGCTCTGTGACCCAGTTACACAAAATGTCAGCAATAAACCAAACAAGAGGTAAACACACATACTCCTTAACACCTGGCATAAGCTGCTGACCAGCCAGCCCCTGTGGGAGGGAACCAGTGGGGGGCACACGGGGATCACCTCAGCCTCTCAGCAAGTTACTGAGGAGGGCTTGGCTGCTACCAAGATTAAATCACAGCAATCATGATGGACCCCAGGGTAGAACAAACCAGGAGGAGCCATATTACCTTTTTTTACTTCTTATATACCCTCAAACAATCCATCAAGGCATACCAAAAATCTTTTCAGAGTTCAGAATCAACCTATCTTCCAAATTGCTCAAACAGTTGCCATAAGTGTATCACATTTACAGACTTTGTTTAATTCAAGTGACCCCAAATAGTTGGAAATAGGATAACACATGACCAAAACATGTAGAAGAAGAGTTTTCAGTGTGGTGATCGTCTATATTTTCATGGTTAGGAAAACTAGATCCATGCTTTTGTTAGAACACAGCATGGAAAAGAAATTTACATTTCCCAAATATCAATAAGTATATATGTCACTGTTCTACAGATACATAATATAAATCAATTTCTAAATTATCATTGCCTTCCTATGTCTATTTATCATCTCAGCTGTCTTCCTTTACCCATCTTCTTCTCTAAATGGATCCTGTCATTCACTAAGCAGTGGTTCAGGCCCAATAAACAGACATTTGTTTGAGTGTGCTGTCCCTACAGGTATCAGTTCACATTAACACTTCTGAAGTTAGGTTTGTACATAGCACAGCTTACAGCACTACCAAGGAAATCGATCTTAAAGGTTGAAATAAAACAACATTTCTTTGATCTTAGTTCTCCATTCAGCTCACTATTTAATAGCTCCATTAACTATATCAAGGAAATAGACCCTCATTTTTTCAACACCATTAAAATCGTACAAGTACTGAACAACAGTGGAGGCTCTGGGTGGAGTCACACGGGAGACAGGAGCACATCTCATATCAAGAGCAGCAGCATTCTGCCTCCTCTGCACCAGCCAGCAATGTATTCCACTGTGCTGCTATTCAGCCACTGCCAGCTCATTTTAAGTTCCTTATTCCTCAGTGCACATTCAGGAAAGAATAAAAAGGCCATAAGAGAAGGAAATTTTTTGCTGCTCATGTATTTGAAGACTACAACCATAACAGACATCAAGCCACCTATCATCAAGGCCAGGACACCCTCGATAGCAGTCATTCCTCTCTGTAAGGGAAAATCAGCAATGATACATGATGATGGAAGGCATTGCCTTCCTCAAGGGCCAATTTAGCACAGCAGGAGAAAAGTAGCTCAGGCAATATGCATCTCAAAGCAGGAGAAAAATTAAAGGCAGGAAGAGGAAGAGTGGCTTTGGAAGGGAGAGTAAGGGATGAAAGCGGTAGCAGTAACTGTGGGAAGGATAACCATGACAAGGGCAGTGGATAAAGTGGAGAAAATTTAGTCCTTGCAGTTTGTTAGTGTATAGGATACCTGGACTGAGAAAACTGGGACATCACAAGCAGGGTTGGAGCCTAGACAAGTGTAAGTTTCCAAGAACAGCTGTTTCTTTGTTCAGCTGCTTTCTACCAAAAGGTAAAAAACCTTTAAGAAGCCAACACCTGCATGTCAGGTATCCTGCAGCAGTATTGCAGAGCTGTGGCTTTCACTGAGCACTGACTTCATGCTCACACCAGGTCACCTGTGTGTACCCACAGCACCATGTGCTGCTGGAGTGGCACTGTGCTAGCAGACCCCAATCCTCTAGGAGCCCAGGCAAGTCATTAATATCCCTACATCTCTGTTTCTGCCTCCATTAAATTTTACTGACTTACCTTACACAGCTGAGAAGAAAAATTATTAAATAGCATATTAAAAGTTGTGGAGAATTCCCTTCACTGCTGTCTGCTGCCACAGTTGTAGAACTGTATCTTAAACAATTTACAAGCCCTATAAGTGCCTGTTATTTGAATAAAGTATTTGTTGAATGAGAATTATCTTTTGACCTCTAATTTGCAACATCAAGTTACAACTTCTGCCTAAATGTGCATATTAAACAAAAACCCAGTAGTGGTAGGGTAAAGGAACAACAAAGCCTTATGCAAATTAAAGATGATAATTTGATGTTGATGTATGTAACACAAAATTTTTCACCTGTTGTGCTCTGTCCTTCAACCCAAAATTTCATAAACTGAAACTTTTTCCAAGTTTCTATGGATTTAGGCAGTCCATTTGAAAATGGACTTCCGACTGTTCTGTAGGGAAAGGACACAAAACAGAAACAAGTCCATTTTTCCAGGCTCACAGGAAATTTTGTCTTGGTTGTCCACTAAATCCCATATATTGAGGGACAATACCAAAACATTTTCAGTGTCAAGAGGACTCTAGTCTAGAGGAAACCTGAACTCCCTTGCTGCCTGTCCCTGTAATATTTGTGATTGTTTATATATTTCCTCATCTTAGTTTTAAGCTGTTCTTAGTTTATTTCATTTGCAAGATTGCTAAGCCCTTTTCTGATAATCATTTTATTCCCTTGTCTTCATTTTGTTTGGCAACAGCTGAGCTGGCAGCAAGCCCAAAGCCTGGTAAATGACAAATCACTACCAGATGAAGCTGTGAGTTTTACACAGAGCATGTCCTCCAGCCATGTAATACTTTTGAGGCCCAATAAAAATTACCAAACTGACTAAGAAGCCAAATTCAAGCTTTACATGAAGGCTGCCATTAACAAAAAAACAGAATAATTCTCCAAGCAGTGAAATTAGTGATTGGGCTAACTGAGAAGTGAAGAATCAGAAGCAGAGATAGAAATGCAAATCCTTAGCAGGGCCCCCTAGGCAGGGTTCAGCACTTGCTGCCTCACAGGAGCAGGAAAGGCCCTCTGTTCCCCAGGAAAGAAGGCAGTCACAAACCAAAATGATCCACAAGAAGCACTAATCCCCCTTCCATCCTCCATGTCCAAGTTACAGCTCTGGAGCTGTGCCAGGTTATCTCCCTGCAGAGCAGCTCTGCACTGAGCTGATGTGGGCACAGAAAGCTCCCCAGCAATCCAGCATTTGGGCCAGAGAGGAAGGTGACACTAGACAGAATTACTGCTGCTTATACCTGCGACAAATCCTTCCCTGCAGACTCTATCCCCTCAGAGGGTCAGCAAAGTGGGGTGAAGTTAGGATTGGGAAGAAGGATGTTTCTCCTGGGTACCCTCCAAGCAGGCCAACACTGTCTTTTTCCAGGAGTCCTCCCTGCAGAGTCTTGTAAACCCAGCACTGGAGGCACAAGGCACAGAATGTGAATGCTTTCCTGAACCTTCTTTCATCCTTCCCAAGCTGACGCCACAGGACACCATTTTTTGTTACTCAAAAGTATCAGATAGAACTGAGGAAAGCCACCTTGCAAAAATGTTTCCCTATCTTTTGCTAAGTCGATGTTTTTAGTCAAGGGCTTAACACCCACAGTACCCTTGCAGGTCATGCAGAGAGGATCATTGCTTACTCCAGTAGTATAGACAGAGAGGCCTGAATTTCTGTGTGTAGTAATTTTGTAGTAGATACAGAATGATACAGTGGATGTAAACCAGCACTGTTCTGAGTCACATAACATAGGCTGGACAGCACCTGGCTGTGGACATAGCCAAAGATGTAAAGTGGAGCCATCAGAGTCCTGAACATTCCTGAGGTGCACCCTTCCCAGGTTGTCATAATGGATGATATACCCATGCAATGAATGTTGCAAAGTAACATCAAAGGGGAAGGAAAAGACTCAATAAAAAGTGGTGTTTGGCTATAACCCTGTGTAATTGGATGTCACACGACAACACAAACTCCCTACAGCCTCTCCCCTGGGTTCCCATGGAGCAGGCCACCCACAGGCACCCATTGCACCCAACTGTAAAAACCATGGCAGCCCTCAGAGCCCCCAAGAACACGGGACAGGGAACCCCAGCAGAAGGTGGAGGTGAGAGCAGCCTCAAAGGGTTAAGCGCAGACTACTTTCCTGTCCTGGGGGCATCAGACACAGTCTGGAAGAGGCCTGTCAGCCTTCATTGGCCACAGGTAATGGTAGAGGGTAATTTCTCCTGATAATGTCACCGGAAGGGGAAATCCTGCAGACTAAACTCATTAAGGTCTGAGGGGAACACTGTGAGGGGCTCTTTCTGCAAGAAGAAGGACTGTGGGCTGGGTTTGTCTGAGTGGGAGAGCACTTCTTGTGGCGTATGGTTGGAAAGCTCTCAGGGATTTCAAATACCCTTCTTCGGCGCATGTCAGCCTTAAAGCCCAAGTTTTCACTTTGAAGTCAAAACTCATCCCTCCTTCCAAAATGCGGCCCCCCAAGAGAAAACAAAAATACATAGAGAGGTGGTAGATTGATGCTCAAGAGCCTGTAATTTCGAGGCATTTGAACAACAGTTATTCATTGCACTCTTCTATCAAGCAAGCAAATAAATAAGACACTACATTGCTGTAAGTGCTTGTTCCAGAGGCCGTTAAGGCTTTGAATCAAGACTGATAATGCCTTGAGTTGCTGAAGGGCAGCATCATCTGCCAAAAACAAGCACTGTTATCCTTGCAAGGCACCTGAGGTACACACAGGATTTAGCACGCAGCTTTCCCCTCCTGTGTGCATCCTCAGGTCTGGAGCAAGTCCCTCGTGACACAGGAAGGAGGGGGTACCACGACACAGGGCTGTCCATGGGGTGAGCAGCCAGTGCCCACGGGGCACCCATCGTGTGGGCAGCCCTGCCAGCCCTGCAACCACCAGCTGTCTTGACCCCAATAGACTGCACACAGTGGGTGTCCAACACTTTGGCCCACACCTGCTCTCTGACCTTGAGGTGTTGCCCTGCACATTGGTGACAGATTTGAGAAAATGTGAAGTTCCTTCACTTCTGAGAAGCACAGTGGGACAGCTTATCTACTCAGCTCAACAGAAAAATGCCCTTGATTTCAGAAGCAAGGCAGCCCGATCCCTGATCTTTTATAGGAAAATATTTTGACAGTGTAACAGATGAAATTAGCTAAAGCTAGGATGACTGGCACTTAATCTGATAATCCTTCTAAAAGCAATTACCTTGAAAATATCTGATAAAATGTGTTCAGTGCGTGTCTCCGCTGTGGCAGTGCAGGCACAGCCCAGCTGGCGTGCAGCCCTGGCCTGGCCATCTGCCAAGGCAGCCATGCCTGGGGACAGTGTCCAGGTCACTGTTCTCTCCTGCATCAGCACACCTATCCCACTCCTTCCTCCACAACACAGCTGGTTTCCACACCTCTGAGAAACATGGGACTTGACACAGGCAAAATTCAGTTAACTGGTTAGACAACTTCGGCTTCACCTCAACACAAAAAACAATTGTGACTTTACACCAGCACCAGTCAGAACATTTCTGATGGACAAGTACTTTAAAAATCAGCTTGTCACAAGAGAAATGATTTAGGGAAACAATATGTCGCTTTTACAGAATGTTAATCTTCCTGCAGTATCCCAGAATTTGCAGAAGAAGATGTTACATCATTAACTGCATCCATCATTCTTCCAATGCTTTCCTAAAGTAACTGTTTTTATTTGGGAACTTAAATGGAAGGAGGCATATATATGCAGTGCAGAATCTATTTAAACCATCACTTCTGTGCACTGAGCTGGTCTAATTCTGTTTCCTTTTTCATTCCTGACCATGGACATTAAAGCCTTTTGCATCAGATCCATGAGCTTGCGCTTTCACCCAGATATTACCTCAGACCTAAAATGAGAGAAGGAGGGTTGTACACAGGCAAATCCTGCACCAATGTGACCCATGGGCTCTCAGCATAGGAGGACAGTTCTTCAGGTGACCTTGAAGGAGCTGAGACCTGTTCTCTCTGCTGGACCAAGCTGGAAGGAGCCTCCTGGCACACCGTGATGTGCACCTGGCTAAAGACTGACTCAAACCCTGAAGAACGCATCCCGTGGGAGCAGATGATCTCAACTGAGCTTCAAAATTATGAACTTTTTATTGCCAGAAGGTGTTTAACTGTTCTCTGAAAGTGAGGCTGAAGGAATCTCTTGCCTCATCCCCTGTGAGAAAATGAGAGATGTTGTGGCCAATGAAACCACAAAGATGCACTTGGAGAGCAGGCTGTCCTATTTTAACTACTCTTGGTATCAAAATGCAACTAGCGCTTAGACACAGTGGGTAAATGTAAGTTCATTTGCCAAATCAAACTGGGGAAAACATACTTGGTTCTTAATTTTCTCTTATAGTAAAAACAGAGTTTCTACAAGTCTGAAAGACAGCAGAGCTAGAAAGAAGGGATGCTTCAGCTGGACCAAGCAGAACTCCTTAGTGATATGAACTTCAGAGAAAGCAGGATCCAGGAATATACACAATATGATTTATTAAGACTGACCCTTAAAATAAATTCTATTTCTCTTACATACCTATTTTAAAACATTTTTTCTCCTACTCAAATAAAAGTGTTTCTGTATTTGAGGTCTTAATGATATAATTGGTAACAACAACAAATTAAAATGAATTAATCCCATTCTGATTTATTTTGCTTGCAGTGTTAAATAAGAGGTACACAAAACACAATTAAGTAATTTTAAGTCCTCTCTTTAAATACTAATCAGAAATTGCCACATCCAGATAAAGCCAAACCAAAACAAAGCTTTTCATTTGTTTAAGTGTGTAAAGTGTGCTGTCTCCACTAACTCCAAGATAAATACTTCCACTGCTTCTTAGAATTTCTGGCTAAAATGTTGCTCAACAATTTCAGGACTGTGCAAAGATGATGACACAGAATGTGCTATTTGGAATAATTAGTGCAAGGAAGCTTTAACTACGGTGTACAATATGCAGACAGACATTAGCCTCAGAGTGGGGAAGGTCTGACACTTGCTAAAATAGAGAAAGACAGAAATGGCTTGTTGACTTGCACTGACACCTCTCTCACGTTGTGTACTGACATTT
>VYZR01098139.1:58164-76442 GCA_013400675.1 Oxylabes madagascariensis | reverse complement strand
CACTTGGGTGAAGAGGCCAGCAGGAGAATGCCAGTGCATGGGAACTGGAGCGGGGCAAATAACAACAAAAACTGGCCGACTTTGCTCTGCTCCTCTTTCTGGGCTATTTTGTAGTTGACAGAAGCTTGGTGACTACTGAGAGCCGTTCAAACGCCAGTGAATTCCACAAATTTAACAGGAAGGTCTCCTGAAAACATACCCCACTGTCTTTNGCTACCTAGTACTTCTTAAAAGTGTATCACTTCTACAGCTAAACTGCATAAAGTATTCCTTTGCTAAAAAAAAAAAAAAAAAAAAAAAAAGTTGCATTCACCCAATCATAGGGACGAGTTTTTACAAGTTTCTGTATTAGGAGCAAGTGGACAGATCGGCTTGTTTACCTGAAGGAGAACATGAATGGCAAATGAAGAATAGTTCTAGGATGTGTCTCATCTTGTCTCATAAGAACCTGGGGAAATTCACTGAAATTGAAGGTGGTGTGTTTAAAACCGATAAAAAGAATGATCTTTCCTCAAAGCCTCATCATTTACCGGTAGAACTCGTCGCCACGAGGCAATGTTGAAACTAAGAGCTCAGCAAGAATTAAAACCAGGGTGAATGTTGAATATGGAAGGGCAGAGCTGCAGCAATAAATATTCAAATAAACAAACGAAAAACCACGGGAGGTAGGAACTGGATCCTCCTGCTTTAGGACACAAGCTAACCTTTAATTTTTAGAGGTTAAATTAAATGTTCCCTGGGGCCAGGTTAGCCTGTGACTGGCCCCTACAGAGATTCTTGTCCCTCCCTGGGTTCAAGCCATACCTGTCCCACTACAGGGGAGTGTTCTGGACCAGACTGTGGGGCTGATCTGCTGTGGCCATCACAGTTTTACTGAAAGGGAACACGGGAAGGGTGAGAATCAGCGCCAGGCATTTTAGCTGAGCAACCTCACATTGCTAACAAAGGCTGGTGGAAGGTCTCAAACGCTTCCAAGTCAGCAACAGACTTCCCACTGATTTTAATAGTCTTCTCATCTTGCTCACTGTGGACAGCTTATGCACAGATAAGCTCTTGTTTTTAATGTGAGTTACTGAATTTAACTAATACTTAAGCAGAAAAGCCTATATTTGCAGCCTATATTATATCTGTAAAGGAGAGTTACATGAGACCTACTCCAAAATGCCTCTGACACAACTGAAAGCTACAGTGAAAATTTTTAAATGACCAGTGGTCCACAATTTTTCACTGAGTGAAACTCAGGCATCCCAAAAGAAACTTTTTTTTTTTTTTTAAATCACCTGCCTCTGCTTCCAGAGGGCAACTTTTGGTGGAAAACCTCAGAACTTAGGATTAAATATTTTTCCCAAGAAATCGGTGTCAAAACAGAACCCACAACAGACATCTCCCAGCATGAATGGATGGGCTGCTCCACCTTGAGCTTCAGGTCTCCCACTAGAGATTACCAAGCCCAGCTTTTTCCCAGAATACTTCCTCCTTTCAGGACAGGAGGATCTCCTCAGTTATTAAAAACAACTGAAAATTAACAAGAAGAGTCAGTAACAGATAAGCAGGTGGAACTGTTGTTCAGATGACACCACAGAAGTGAGAGCTAGCAGATGAAACCCTAGCACAAATTTTTGAGTCCAAGCTGGATGGGAAAAGGCCTAAGAACATTAGAAAGGCAAATTCATGGCCACTAACTTGCTGTCTGAGAGCAGTTGAGAAGGAGACATTGATGTCCACACAATGGGGTCTCATAAAGGTAGGAATCGACTGCCAAGAATCTGCCAGGCAGAGCTACATTGCAGCGCATTGTCTGACTCTATTTCAGCTCCCAAAAGTACTGTAACCCTAATGAAATGGAGCTGCCACCAAGGAAAGGCCTTTATCACAGGCACACATCAAATTCGTTTAATATCAAGCAGGAAATTTATAATTTCTTCGGTTTCTGAAACATAAAAAAATCAGAGAGGGTACTTAAAATTTGGAGATAAGGCCAGGGTTCTGACCACATCTTGGCATGTGAGGGGATTTATTTACCTGCAGTGGGACCGACTCACAGGAAGACAAACATTTGTGGCCTACAATCTGGGCAGCCTAAAACTGTCACAGGACTGAAACTTCCACAAAAAGACAAATTGTGGAAGATAAGACCAGAAAGGCCACTGATTCTCTACATGACGAGTCAACAAAGAGGCCAGTAGAAAATAACAGAAAACCAACCAAAACAGAATGCCTGGACTGGATAAAGATTATGAATATATTTTAAGTGTGGGACTATCAGTCCAGGCCAAGAAACTTTGTGCCCCAAAATTCAGGCAGCAAGAGGCGAGATTCAACTGAAATACCCGGAGATTCCTGTAAGAAAGTGATGCCTCAAGCACAAGTGCCTGTAGGGAATCCTAGCACTGAGTAAAACCAACGCTTGTGCTTTATCACCCTCTGGTACTCTATGCACCCAAATTTTCTCCCGTAGCACAATTTCAGAAGAAATTTCAGCACAGGAAAACATGCACTATTAACTGATACACTCAGACTTTTGAAACAATGGGAAAAAAGGGAGATTATGCTTGGAAATCCAGCAAGAGAGGAATGATGGTATGGCAGATGAATTACTCCACTTGAATATTTTTAAGTACAGTTAGAAGCTTTGTCCTGAGTGAAGTAATTTCTCTACAGCTCACAACTACTCCTTAGAACAGTTTACTACCAGTTTATGCAGCAAGTGATAGCTCGGTGATAACTGAAGTGAGAGGCCATTTACCTAAAAATCATTGGAGTGTGCTCTACTAGGCAGCATATTATTCCATTTTTACCAAATATTGCCTTACTTCCTTCAGAACACATTCTCCTGGAGCTGGAAAAGGGTAGTGGACATTATGAAGTTACTTCTTTGATGGACAGGGCTGAATTTAACCCAAGCAACTGCCTGAAGTGAGATGATGATGGCAATGGATGTGACCTTGCATCTGCATTAATGAAAATGTGTACTCTTAACTGGGAGTTGGCAGCTTTGTACTTCTGGGATCCCAACCTTCCCAGGGCTGACTGGGTGAGTTCAGTTAGGCTGAGGTGTCCCAAGGCCCCACAGTTTCCAGCTCTGACAGAAAAGGTGTTTTTGGTGGCAAATGGGAGAAAAAACAGCAGAGGTCTCTGCAGACTGCAGCAGCACTGTGGGCCAGGAGCCGCGGGGTGACCGAAGGGCCTCTCCCCTCGCCTTGGCTTTGCAGCAGACACTGATTGTAGAGAAAGCTAACTCCAGGCAGAAAGCCAAACACTATGCCTGCCACATGAAAGAGCATTTATACTGCAACACCACAAAGAAAGATGGAAATCAGCTAAAAGAAGCAAGTGTCTGTTGGGTCTTGTAAGACTTTTGGAAGGCTTGCAAGCCTATTCATAGTGCCTAGGGCTCTCCCAGAGTAGCCTCCTGCTATGCAGGCAGTGCTCTACTTGGACTCTCTTCTTCAAGCTGGCTTCAACCTGTTGACAGGTTCTTTGAAGGCAATGATGAGGCTACAAAAGCCAGGGAAGTGCATGGAGTGGAGGTTGACTTATCACTCAGTCCCTCCAGCCAATGGGATTCTGTGTTACTTGGAGGAAAAAACAAATATGGTCACTACTGCCGCTGAGCCGCTTTAATGATTTAATGAATTTGGCCTGGGAAGGCTGAACACGCATGCTGCCCACGTCTGGTCTTGGAAAGGTCACCTCCTGTGAACTTTTGCCTACCAATGCACAGGCCTAAGACTGAAGAGATGTGGCGAATTAGAGACAAACTCTGAGGCTTGTTTTGTGGAAGCTTCTCAGCTGTAGAAACATTGGGTCATTGGAAAAGTATGGCCAGAGGGTCTTCTTTTACCAAAGGCAAGTCTGTTTAGCAGGAACCGTTAATGGAAAGAGACGGATGGATATTGGAAAGAGCTTGCCAGTAAGAGACTGAGGAGGTAACATGACAGAAGGGAAGCTGGAGAGAGGCTGACAAACCTTAAGAATTCAAGATATTCTCAATCGCTCATAAAATGCATGATTCTGGCAACCACAAAATGCATACTTGGGCAGAAATTTGTGTGTGTGTTGTGATCTGGGCGCTGAAGACTCCTGTCAGAAAATCAGCTCACTGGTGTGCCGGTTTATCTGCATTAACAAACTCTCAGGAATGACTTTGCACTGCGTGTCTTAGCAGGCATCTCTACAGAGCTCCAGGTCACCCAAGTCACACTTGGGTGCCACAGAGAGGCACAGTTACCATATTGTGAATGAGACCTCGATCATAGTGTCACTGCACTTCTTTCACCCGGGGTTTTGGTGGTTGTCAAAGCTCCCATTACCACAACCCTGGCAGCAAGTCAATGTTTCTACACAATGGAGAGAGACACATCTCAACAAATGCTTTAGAATATTGCTTTGCTCTCAAAACAAGCAGTAACTACCAAGACATAGTTTTGTGCACTGTTATCATGTTAGAGTAAAAATCTTTTGCTCATGTCAGAAAACTTTCCTTCCACCCAACACAAACTGCAATCAGTAATATCCTTCCAGCCTCCTAGTTGTTTGGCATTTCCAATAGAGAAGGTTCACAAACCAGCACCAGCAGGGACCCAAACCACGTATCACATATCATTCACGTACCTAGAATTTCTTTGAAATGCTTTCACTCACTTCTTACGCTAAATGTAAAAAGACAGGCATCAAAAATGTTGCTTTCAGTGATACTTTTACATTTTCTATCTTGCCAGGAAGGCTGTTGTTATACTGTCCTTCCTCTTGCTCCGGTTTCGGAGGTGCACCTTTGTCTTTCACAACAGGGTTGGTCAACTCATTTCTGTCTCGTGGTTTGGCAAGTTCTTGGTTCACCTGAGATTAACCATGCCGACCCAAGCATAACAGTAGTGCAGGAAAGCAAGGCTGACAAACTGCTCTAAAACTTAGGGTGTTACTGATTCGTTCTTCCTCATTTAGACAAGATATGAAATATATTAAAAGATCATGATTTTTTTTTTCTCCTTATGTACATGCACAGATATTTTTCATACTGTCTGCTTGCAAGCTTGAAGAGGTAACAAAACCGCTTTTTAAATTCATCTCTCAGGCAAAACTGAACATTCATCATTTTCCTCCCCAAGCCCTCACACTGGTGAACACAAATCTGCATTTACTTTGGGGAATTCCAAAGAGAATTGTGAATTCAATTGTTTTTGAAAGATGAAATTTGGCTTAGGGAATAGGATGCCTCCTCCTAGCTCACCCCTCCCTACTCTAAGTGTGGATTTCTCCTGCAGACTGGGCGACTCCAGTGAGGAGCATTCAAGACGGTATAATACAGGCTGGTAAATGCAGCTCGATAATCAGGGTTGTGAAGGGGCAGAGCATATAAGGGATTTATTTTTTGATAGTGAATCTATACACATATACATCATCAAGCCCCCATTGAGAAGCAGACCACTCCAAGTAATTAATACAGCTAAAGGGGGCAAATAAGAGATCAATGACAAAAATCACCTGGTAAAAAAAAAAAAAGTAAAAGGTGTTGCATTTAAAGGGCTTTTCCTTTGCATGCGAAACAATACTGAGAAACCTGTATTTTAGCACTTGTGCTCAACGAGCACTCTAAAGTATGTCGGGATGAGAACAGAAACCCATCCTTTCTAATAATCTTGTGACAAAAGCTAAAAGACATCATCCTATTAACTAGTGATCTCAACTGCTAATGCGGAGTACTTCCTGGTGTCTTTTATGTAGAATGCTGCTATTAAAAAACCACTAAACATTCACTGTGAACAACACAGAATCATTCATCTTTTATCAGCATCTCTTGTTAGAGGAGTATGAGAGGGGCTGAAGGTGTCATTGATATTATAGAGCGGAAATTAATCAGAAATTTTTCTCATATTTTCCTCATCACACTCATTTACTTTTGTACAAATTTCCCCCTGCTAAAAAGTTCATACCCAGCCCCCTGTTGTACGCTTTTAAGTTGAGAATATTCAACGAGTGCGTCAACTGAAAGGCACCAGGTCCCAACACAAAAAGCATTCGAAATTCTCATTTAGTTGTCTTTATTTTGCTAGCGCCATGTGGTCCTTGAAGATGTAGAAAACACGGGAAGCTGAGTAAAGATCAGAGCAAGCTCATTAGCATTCTGACAAAATTGGAGTGGTGGAGATGTATAGTTTGCCTAGTTTGTCGTTTTGAAAGCTACCGGTGGTAAGCTTTCTATTTCATTGTGCTTTTGTCTTTTTTTGGGGTTTTCAACACAGCGGGGTGGTTGTTAGCCTAGGTTTTCACAGTGCATTGTGGGAACCTTGCCTCACATTCAGCCTATATAGTATCATTTGAGTTCAAGTAAAAAAAAAAAAAAGTAATTTTTTTTTCCTATTTATTTCATAATCACCTATGTCAATGCATAATTGTCATCTGGCTGTCAAAGCCCATCCTGCCTGACACCTGGTTTATAAAGTTAAAAAAACCCCAAAGCCCCCCAAAATTGCCAAATAAAATAAAGTCTGAGCTGTATTTAAAAATAAAACCTTTTAAACATCCTCATAGTTTTCTTCAAAAGACAAGATAAGAAGAAATTAATTTAAATTCCACTGTTTACAATAAACTAGAAATGAATTTGAGACAGATCCAGTTGATTAGAATTCAAAAGAGACTCTGTATAAGAGCCTCAATTCTATTTCAGAGCCTCTTGAAGGAAAGATGGGTTTATGCTCCAGAATTATGTAAATAATGAATTACCTCTTAGAAGACCTACAGAAGTTATTACTCTGGTCATTTTTTTTTTTTTTTAAACATAAGGCTCACTTTGAAGGGCTAAAAGGGCTACATTAATGCTGCTATTCGACATGAACGTTTCCGAGTTGCAATGAAATGGATGAAGGTCTTTTTGGATGAATTTATCTGCTAAATCCTTGTGGTTGCCCTCCTATCTCGGATGATGACCCAAAAGAATGTCAACATCTCATTTCCCAGAGAGCTGGGAAGAGTCACTACACAAGCCATAATCTGCACGTTCTCAAAGAACCGTTTCAAACATTACATTTCACAAGCTGTTTAAAGAGATTTTTTTTTCCCCCTCTCATCTCCACTATCCTACCAACACTTTGGACATCAGTGCCTTGGAAATAAGTGCTTCAACAAAGTTGAAATATGACTTTTTACGTATTGTGTTGGTGGGTCGGGCATACGCGTGCGCTCGTACGTGCAACACGTGAGTGCCCACGGGTTCCCACATGCTTCCCCATCCACATCACCAAATTCCAGCCATGCTGTGGCAGGGACAAGGCTAAAAATATATCAAGTCACCCCTAATTTACCCATCAGATTTTTTTTTTCGTTTAATATAATGTGTGCCAGGCTGCCAAATCACAGATATCCTTTTAGTAGGAAAGGATGAAACTCATCTTGGAAGGAGACACAATAATGGACCTAGGTTTGGAATACAGTAAATTTCACAATGGAGTGTAGACTCAAGATATCTTTACTTAGCAAGGAGGAAAGGATAAATATTGAGGGAAAGAGCTCCTTTACAGAAGACCTTCAAAATTCTTTCTTTTTGTTATGCATTTGGACAGCATCATTATCTCTACCAAAAAACAGCCTGAGAGCTGCAGGCAGTCTCTGCTGAGCAAGAAAAGCAAACGGTCAGGCCAAAGAGGTCTTTAAAAAAACAAACAAAAAAAGTAGTACAAGAAGGTAACTGCCTGAAAACAGAAAGCTCCGAGATTCCCACGTGGATTGACAGATCTAAATTTTTCCATCATATTCATAATCTAATTTCACTCTATGCCTCTCATTTCACTCGTGTGAAATACAAGAAATTTCATCACAGGAGAGGTTGCTACATTTGAGCTACGTGAGGAACTATAATCCCTCCCCAAATAAAAACAACACTCTAACCCAGAGAATTAAATAGCAGCTTCACTCTTAACAAAAGGTAGAATTTTGTCAGCTCCGAGATGCTACCTTTATTTCAAATCTCCATTTAAACACTCAGTTTCTTTTCACTTGGGTTCCAACTCCCAGCAGAGGCAAATAACCTGGAGACTGTTATCTGCATGACAGTAAGGGCGACCGAATTATTTTCTATACTTTGCCATGTGCTTATAGCTGCAAAATTATTTATCTCCTTCACTGCATTCTACTACGAAAGTTTCCTCCAGAAGAATCGCCGGGACCAGCCATATCAAATTAGAGGGCAGTCAGGAGTGTCTAAGTCCAGCTTTAAAACAAATATCATAACAATTACTTAGCCATATGGAAAATAGGGTATGTCTTTCCTGAAAGGTTTTATATATTTTCCATCTCAAATTTCAACTTCATTAGAAACTATTTCTGACTAGCAAGCTGCAAGATTGCTGAATATCTAACTGTTAACCCACCATGAAGAAAGAGACTCTTTTGAATGGCAGAACTTTTCCAAGATGCAAATGAACAATAATCTAATTTTGAGAGTAAATTAACTGAAGGATTCATTTTAATATGTTTCGAAGTCTCCAAAATGAAGTGGCAGTTGCAGGCTCTGCAATGCACACACATATGTGCACTCATGCTCACGTACATAGACTGACACGGCACCCCCACTGCACCCAGCTTCCATCCTCAGGAGAACTCACATTGTATTTATGTTTAGGCTCTTATGACTTAAAGGCCAGATGTTTCACAAATGACCAACAATTGGAGGTTAGAATAAATTAATGACTGATTTCTGAGCTTTGATGGAATTAAGCATACTTCTTTTCTCAATGTGCCATGTGAATGTTTGCCCGTTAAACTTTTTTTTTCCTTTTTTTTTTTTTTTTTTTTTTTTTTTTTGACAAGTGAGGCCACCCGGCAGAAAACAACTGATGCAAAACCCAGGAGTAATCCCTCTGTTTAGTTCAACACTGTGGTTAGCCTTAACACTGCCTCTATTATCCAATGGATTTAGAGAAACTTTCATTTATTTGTTGGCCTCAGTCTTCCAACTTTGTTGCCTTCTTTAAAGGACCCAAGACCCATTCCTATGTAAATACATTTGCATAGGCCCACAATGAAACTTTCTGGGGCCGGGATTAAACTTGCAGAACTAGATAGCGGTGCTGCGCATATTTGTGATCTTCATGTAAGTACTTTCCCAAATACATATGAGTGAATGAAGCCGATGTCCACTCTGGCTACAGGAATGACTGCAGTTTAAATAAATGCCCCATCGAAAACTGCAGAGCAAAGCCCCGGAGGCTGAAGCGAGCGGCAGAAACGGTACCCAAATGTGAAAGTACAACATAGGGAAAATGAACAGAAAGTCCTTTTCAATTAGGAGCTGCTAAAATCGGCACATCACTTGCTGCAAAATGCCCTCTCCTCTCCCAGCTTGTTCTGGTAGGACAACAGGATGCCTGGTGTAAAAGTGATGATTCACGGCTACTTGCATTTCCCCTTTTTTTTCTTGCTGCATCTGTTTATACAGAGTACCTAGGGTATAGTGTATTATTATAAACTGTACCCAATGCAGCCTTCTTCCAGCCAAGGCAAAAATAAAGCTTTGCATCCAGCGAGTCTGTTAGGAAACAGCACCCGGATTAATCCCTGCAATTACTGCCCTCAAAAAATGCTACTGGACACTCCACGCAATTTCGCCATTCCCACAGACAAAATGCCAGTACCTTAAAGGTTTATGTTCTGTAAGGGAGGCTCGATGGACCTAAAGCACAGCTAAGGAGTGGTTTTGTAATTTCACTGGCTCTGATGACTATGGGCCAGGAATTGCAACTGAATATATTCTTTTGGTATGCATTTAAGGAGATAACACCTCTTCCCAGGGCTCACCGAACACAGATATGTAATTCCTTGTTTTGCTTGTGCATTTTGTTCTTATCTAGCCTAAAAAGCTTTGTATATCTAACTTTAAAAAAATCATTATTATAGCATCGTTCAAGTGCACAACTACAATGATTAAAAGAAGTAAAAAAGAAACCAAACATATCAAACTTAATCACATGCAAAAATTCACTCGCCACTAGAAAATGACTGCCATAACCAGCAGGATGTTAATGAAGACACTGTCACAAATCATAACCCAGTTCTGATTTACACTGTATTTTCCTCATTCCCGACTGTATGGTGAACCTCTGCTGCCCCATGTAAATACCATACACAAACCCAATTTCTCTCGTTGGACTAAGCACATCAATACAAAAGCAAATGAACTACCAAAGTGCCCTAATTAACAATTTTGCAAGTGAATGCAGACATCAGTGCCACACTGCAGCCATTAAAGTCTATCCCTTGCCATATCTGTTTCTGTTAACATTTCAATAGACCAATTAAATGACCTTTCCCCCCTCAAACTCAATTAAGCTATTTGAACATCAATTGATAACTTACCATGTATTTATGCAAAATGTGCAAGCAAGAGATTCATTTTTTTCAATCCTAATGATGTTTTGAAGAAGAGAAAACTATTCTGAACTATCCTGTCCTGGTATTCCATGGAGAGGGGGCCAGGGAGGGGATTGCCTCCCAGGGGAGCCTGGTGGGCACGGTGGCATTGTGGCAGGCAGTTTGGAAGAAAGCAGGTGTGAGGCAAATATTCTTCTTCCCTGCCATTTGGTCCCTACCAGGCAGCTGTCTTGGGAGGCCAAAAGAAAGCAGAGACAGCCATCCCTTTCAGCCTGTTGGAGTATCACGTCGCTGGGTCACAGCCAGCACACTGGTAGGTGGCACAGGGTCACATCAGCCAACTTGTGGATATCCAGAATGGTTTCTTTTCTCCTCTCTTCTCCCCTCTTTTTGTTCTTTTTGTCTCGAGTTCTTACCTCTGGTCGTGCAGTGGAAAGGGGTGCCCAATACACACCCCCACACACCTTCCCAGCATCCCAGGGGAGGTGTGACACTGCACTGGAGCCTGCACGCCCCATGTTAAAAGAGGTGATTTGCTGACATTTGCATTTTCCCAAGGGGCTCCATGCGCTGTGGATCTGTTTGTCACAAATTCAGGGACTTGAGCCGAAGGAGGTCAATGTCTCCTGTTTAAGAGCTGGCTTTTGCTGCTCTGCACAGGTAAACAGTTCCCCCCAGGGTTGGTAGATAGGGACTGAAAACCAGGGGATTTATTTAAAATAAAGCCACCTCAGTCTAGAAAAGAAGTGTTTGGATGCTGCTGGTGCTGCTGCAACTAATTTGAGGTGAGAAACATAAATTTTTTGGCTTCAAGAATTAAAAGGACAATGGCAGATCTTCCAGGAAAAATAAGAAATGAGAATTTGTGTAGAACGTTCAGAAAAAAGGTTTGCAAGTACCTATTGCCTCCCAGTAGATTTCAGATCCAAGAAAATCCTCTAATTTTTAACTAAGAAGAAATCAAGCAGAAAACACAGAAGCAGAGGGGAGGAAGGTATAAATTGTTTAGCCTTCCTTCTGTCTGGGAAAAAAAAAGTTGTACCTGAGCAAATTAAAAAAAAAACAAAAAAAACCCCCAAAAAACTAAGCCCCAAAAGTAATCTTTCTTAAATTAAAACAAAACAAAACAAAGTAAAAAGAAACCACTTTGAAGACGGGTAGGAGAGAAATTGAAGATCCAACTCTAACAATTCTATTTGAAGTTTTAGTTGAATCCTTTAAAAAAAAAATTCTAGTGGCACCCTGGGATAGTTCAACAAAGGCCTGGTTTCTGGGAAAAAAAGCATTGTCCCTTTCAGAATGTTAATCTGGTATATCACTTGCTACTACACCCCAGCATGTACTTTTGCTCATATCAACAATTAAAAGAATACATTTATTAAATAGTCTTATCGCTGGATGTTATAACTTGTAATTCATGCTAACCAGATAACCAAAGTAAATTTTATTTAAATTCTCATTTCTTTGTGAAACTTTGTAGATGGTGCATATCTCATGATTAACGGACAACGTCTAAAGCATCCCGTCCTCTAATCTTCCTAAAATCCCTTTTCATCCGATTGTTTAAGACTGCTTGAAAGGCTAACACCAAGTCTAAGACTACTGCACATTTGGGGGAGGGGAGCCTCTGTAGGTTAGCTAATTAAACTGTTTGTCTTCTGAAACATTTAACTGGCTTTAGAGATTATTCTAATTAAGAATGATGTTAGATGTATTTTTTAATGTAGCTATTAAAATTAATCATAATCCAGCAATCTCATGTGCTGAACTATGTAAATAGAGATGTGCTTGAAATCCTGCTGCAGTTTCTTTATTTGGGAGTCGATCATTATGGATTCTACAAAGCACACATCGGCATCAACCTAATTTTTAATTAAGAATGCCTTGTGAAACTCTAACTTTTACTCTGTATTTATGAAAGGTAAACAACTGACCTCGGCAGAGGCAGGCTCCAGTGTTTCCCAAGCAGTACAGCTACGAGGGGGGATAGGAGCTCTCATTCATACTGTACATCTTTTTCTTTCTACTTCGCAGACCGTGTATTCAATTGAAGTGAAGGAAACCCATTAATTTTGGAAGGTCTGCAACTTGGCAATTGCAACTTCTCGGGCTTTTCTTTACTAGACATACAGCAGAGCTCTCACAAATATTGCTGGCAAGAAATTTTAAAAAACAGACCACATAAAAAAGTTGGCATTCAAACAGAAAGAACGGCTGGGGCTAGAAGCCAATATGTAAATTGGTTAGTTAAAAAAAAAAAAATCTAGTATGATTTTCTCCTTAAATAATTAAGAAAACAAAACCAAAACAACAGAGAGAAACAAATGAATTATGACTGCAGTACACACAACAGGCAGCCTCTATCAGAACTCAGAAGGGTATTATACTCTAAACACTTTTTCTTCCCTTACTGCTGAAAGATTAATACTGGTTATCCCATTAAAGTTGGTAAAATGCCATTCTTGTGTCTTAAAGCTCTAGCATTGGAGGTCAAGAAGTGTATGCTGCTTCTTACAAGGCTAGTGTGGATGTAATCTTCCCAAAGTTACAATAATTAATGTTAAGCTTCTTTAGCAATACGTTTCTGAAAGAACTTGCCTGATAATATACTTAGAGCCTGGCTAGCTGTTTGTGTTTCTGAGCAAGAAATGTATTCTATGCTGCTCACGTACTTCAGCTTAAATCTTTAGTCAAACTAGGGTGATGATGAGCAGTTTGACTCCTAAGCAGAAATAATATTTAAATTCTCAAATGTGAAACATTTTGGGTGTAGGGAAATCAGGGGGCACGGATCCTACTTCCAAATGTTTTTTACCACCAGCCTGATGGAGATGTGTTCTGCACGGCCATACAGGTCTATTTTAGGATACCCATCCCCTAAGAAAGCTGCCTGTACAGGTGCAATATATTTATTAGCAGGCAATCTACAGCAATTACAAAAGAGCTGACATTGGAGGTCTGGTCTCAGCCCATCCTTCACTACTGAGCACAAAAGCTCACTGCCTGAAAGTGTCCCCACACGCTCCAGCTCGGAAGCTGTGGTTATGAATGAGAACAGGGAGTGTAACATTACATCTCCTTCTGCTTTAAAATGGAGATCATTTCATTTATTTCAAGCGAGCTACCTCTGCTTCTCCCATCTCAGGATTTGGCCCTTTCCACACACATTAACAGCCTGGGTTGTAGCAGTATTTCTGAATCATCCCACAAATAAAGGAAGGTGTATTTTTCTGAATGCACGCACTTCGCTGCAGCATATTTGAATACCACCTGGATGTTTTGCACTTCTGCTTGCTGGAAAACTTAATGGACAAACACATCTCCCAGGTAAAAAAAACTAAAAGCCATTTCTGTGAGTACAGTCGGGAATGAGTGGCCCAAGGAAGCCAGAGCAGCAACGCAGTCACCGAATGGAACAGAGAATCTCATCCTCATCTTTGTTTTTGCCCAGTGCAGAAAAGAACCCTGATGATACATACAAGTTTATCTATTTGCTCCCATTTTCAGCCCTGTGAATGCATGCTTTATCTCTGGGCATAACAGCTTGTTCTGGTAGAAGTTCTTTTTGTCTTTCTATGCAGATTTTAATGCAACAGCATAGGTAGAAAATTCACTCTTGAGTGAGCTCACAAGGGAAAATTATGCAAAGAGGTTACTAATCAGTCAATGACCTATCCTTTGATGCAATACAGTAGACACAGGAATACCCAAAACAAGTCACCCTTATGCATTATAATCACAAGCAATGGGCACAGGGACTGAGTCTGTTAACCTGACAGAGAGTTTATTCTTCATCACTCAAATAGGTGAGAGAGAGCAAAAAAAAAAAAAACCAAAAAAAATCCCCCCAAAAAAGCATCCTGAAGCACAAAGCAACTTAGACAGTTTACTGGCAACTTGACCCTGAGACGGTTCCAAAAACCAGTTTCACAGACACGAGCGTGCTTAACAATGGTGTCAGTCAGCCAGCCCTGAAGCTGTCCAAAGAACCAGCCAGATACTGCTGCTGCCCAAGAAAAAAATATATTCTAGACCTGGCTTCCAGATAATATAGCTGTAAGGCACAGGCTCACCACAGCTGTTGACTGCGATGAAGATGAGGGAGATAGAGGGAAGCTCTGGTCCTGACACAACAGCCCAGGCTCTCAGCTACCTGATGGTCAGCCAGCACCTTTTGTCTCCCCTTTTTTTCTACATGTGCTCTGATAAAAAGAAATTGTGCATTTTGTGCCTCAAAAGCTACACAGCCAGACAAGCAGAAAGCTGTGTTATTTCTTATTATCTGATGCTAGACAACTTGTATGGTTTAATTAAATATGTACTTGGAGGCTGTAACACACCATTATATACATGCCCTGGACTGCTATCAAAACAAAACACAGCATATATGTCCATACACTGCCGTGTGTAGTACATAAATGCTATCACTTTAAAACCTTTTGCATATGTCCGTTTTATTTTTTATACATTTAAAAGGAAGAGCATTTCTCCTGGGACCCAAGTTTTAGTGCCCTGACGCTGACAAAAGCCAAAGAACAGTACGAAATATTACAACAAAAAGACTGAATACAAATTCATCCCAGGATGAGATTTAATATGAGAAGCAAAAATTTCATTCTGTTACAGGAGACTAAATCAACTATTTTAACTCTCTTTTTGTGCCTGTACTTTTTCAGCTCGACCTTCTTCCTTTTCTGTGAAATTCAAATGTTTCCCTCTTACAAACCTCAGTCCTTTATATCTTCAAAGCTGTGTAAAATGCTAACTAATTAATACATGTGACTTTCCTTTCACATGTGACAACAAAGCGTATGCTGCTTTTTTGATTGGTAAGAGTTAATTTGCAGTGACACAACATATGTGTTTACAGGTTTTCTAATGTTTGTTGTTTGGTTCACTGTGTAATTAGTCCTACTGACAAGGAAGCTTATGCACGAAAAAAGGAGGGGTGAAATAGCGGCTGGGAGATGGCAATCCTGCCCCAGTTTGAGTACATGCAGTGTTGAAATCGGGTGCAAGTTGAAGGAAAATAAACAACACCCCCAACTCAGAAGATAAACGTGTAAAAGACTCTCAAGCCACAGTAATTGCCATGAAAAAGGCAGAATGTGTCAAGATGCACCCCACAGGACTAGCTACACTAAGAGGAACCACCAAGGTGTATTCTAGCACAGCAATGGTGAGTCTCAGCAGATGTTAACTCTCGTTTTTCAGATCTCATTAAGACCATATGCTCCTGGGCAGGGTCAGCACAGACAGACTGCAAGATCCCAGTGGCTGGATTGTCATCATCGAGGAACAGCACAGACCCAAAATAACTTCAGCGCTGCCATTACAGTTGCACTAGGTACAGAGGCAGCACGGAAATAGCAATCAAGGAGAATGATGGGCCAGTGGAGAATGCAAATGATGAAGAAAAAAAAACCCTTGACTGGTTAAGATTCACCCTGAAAACAGTAACTATGAGATACCTGTCAATATATAGAGCTTATCTGTCTGTGCAAGATTTTACGATACCGCGTTCAGCTAACGTGGCTAATGAACGAAAACAAACTTGACAAAAAAATAAACCCACGAGGACAGTTTAAAACAATGGATTAAACCACCTGCATTATTTCCCGTGCAATTAAATTCCAGAATTAGTATAAAGTAGGAAAAACACCAAAATGGTGATAGCATCGCTTATCTGGTTCTCTAGTGAACCACGTTTGCAGCCACCCCCACCGCACGCCGCGCGTTAACTCTTCGCACCGTGGGTATGTACAACCCTGAAATATAAAATTAGTTGCTTTTGAAGGACACTGAGCTCCCTCTGGTGAAGGCATAACAAGTTTATTAAGTAAGCACCACCTCTGGAAGTATAATCCCCTCTGGCTTCTTCCATGGAGTTTATTGGTTCAGTTTTCCTAACCATGAGCATCATTAGGGCAATGCAGTAATTAAGAGTTGTTAGAAAGTGAATTCTCAAACTGCAGATTAGAAAATTAAACTATTTCCTGATTACATATTAATGGAGCACAACAATAGCAGTTGCCATAAGCTTGGAAGGCAACCAAGGGATAAATCTGTGTACTTAATTACCATAAACAATGGCTGCATAGAAATGAAGTTTTATGCACATTCCCTTCTGTAATATGTCTGATATCAGTACACACTTGACAATTCTTGTTCAATTATCTCTATTATTTAATGCGCTGTGAACGGCTCTGTGTAAATAAAATTAACCACCCCAATTACTTTGAATTCATCTAGGGACAACGTAATAAAAAATGTGAAGAATTCTGTATGCCTATTAATCTAAAACATTACAGAAGCTTTCACCAGATTTTCTTGTCTATATTTATTTTGTCTACATTTATTTTAGTGCACTGCTAATTCAATTACATTTACCATCAGTGGTCAATCAGCAGCAGCAGAGGGGTTTTTTTTTATTTCATTAATCCTTGTACAGTACCACAAACATACTCATCCATTAGTAAGGTACAGGATCTCACATGGAAAACACAAATGTGCTTCTACTTGAATTTTGGAGCCTGAAGTTAATCAGAAAAACAATTAAAAACACTTCATACCCTGTGGCCAGATAACAAAATATCTGATAGCTACAATTTTTTTTCAAATATTTGTTTTTGCAATTACTGAAGAAACAGTGACTGAAAAAGAGATAAATTTCAGATTAGAGATTTGTAAACCGGGATTCTTTGACTTTTATTTTAATTGTGCTACATGATAATTCTGCATTTTAATTGGCATTTGGATACCAAGATGATGGACACCTTAAAATGCAATGACAGAAGAATTTGCAGTGGACTAAAATAAATGTAGACAAAATAAATATAGANTTTTATTTTTTCACACATCTTAGGAAAGTGTTTCTAGTCAAATCATGAGCAGCTGGCACCGGAAATGCAAAGCTTCAGCCAGTTCCAAACTCTGTGCCTAGCTGACGAACTTTGAAAGTATCAGCTCCCTTCTGGCCAAGAGCCAGAAACTTGACTTCCCCAGCCAAAAAAGCTCCCTAGCAGAGCAGGAAAATAGCAGTGCATGTGCAGACAGGGACCTAGGCTGTCCTACAGCCCTATTTTCATTAGATGCCCTTCCCTTATGGAGGGCAGCAGCTCTTAGGGCAGTGGTGGAATGGATACTCTGCAACCCAGACTGCATCCTCAGGAATGGACTGGAGAGCAGCTGTGTCAAGGACTCCTCTCCACCTTGTTCATGCCAGAAAGGGAGTGGGGCACTGAGAACCTCCAGGATCTCCAGCTACCCACAGCCACTGTGCCCCTATCAAAGCCAGGGTGGCATCTTCAACCTTTTATTTGCAATCCTAGGTGCTAGAAACTTTCTCTAAAATGTACAAAGTCAAACAATGACATGAGCTGGGACCTAACCAAGAACATACATGATTTATACTTACAGTTGCTTCTCTTTTGGTGAAACCATATGATTTCTTTCACATTTATCAAAGCCTGCAGTGTCCAAGGGTTAGTCACTATATCTTTCTGGTCTTATCACTAGCCCATAGTAAGGAAATTCCCACCAAGACAAGTGGAACATTAAAATAAATGTTTCGATACATGGGATGAGGATACAAAAATCTTTTTCTGTGAAATGAATGTATGATTTGAAATTAATGATACAGAATAATGTTCAAGCTGCCGCCTGAAAACATCCCTCCTGGCTAAGCAACAGAAAGGACTCTCAAACCCATAAGGATGAGGAGCTGCCAGGTGACAAAGAGTCTCCCCACTGGAAAAAAACACCCCCAGTTCTGTGCTGGAGAAGGATGAGAAGAAAGAGACAGTGCTTTCTTCCTAGTGAGTCTTAATAAAGAACCAGGCCAAGCACAGTGGAGAAGGAAAAGATGGTGTAGTCCCCAGCAGACACAACAGGGTTGAGCAGATCATGCTCTA
>VYZR01098139.1:54810-57289 GCA_013400675.1 Oxylabes madagascariensis | reverse complement strand
TTATACTTACAGTTGCTTCTCTTTTGGTGAAACCATATGATTTCTTTCACATTTATCAAAGCCTGCAGTGTCCAAGGGTTAGTCACTATATCTTTCTGGTCTTATCACTAGCCCATAGTAAGGAAATTCCCACCAAGACAAGTGGAACATTAAAATAAATGTTTCGATACATGGGATGAGGATACAAAAATCTTTTTCTGTGAAATGAATGTATGATTTGAAATTAATGATACAGAATGATGTTCAAGCTGCCGCCTGAAAACATCCCTCCTGGCTAAGCAACAGAAAGGACTCTCAAACCCATAAGGATGAGGAGCTGCCAGGTGACAAAGAGTCTCCCCACTGGAAAAAAACACCCCCAGTTCTGTGCTGGAGAAGGATGAGAAGAAAGAGACAGTGCTTTCTTCCTAGTGAGTCTTAATAAAGAACCAGGCCAAGCACAGTGGAGAAGGAAAAGATGGTGTAGTCCCCAGCAGACACAACAGGGTTGAGCAGATCATGCTCTACCTTCTTCTTGAATTTAATTTCAAGGCAAATGACTGAGTCATGGTGGGAGTCCCTCAGTTGTTTCATTTACCTTGCATGGTCTTGGCACACACAGAAACAGTGCTGAAAATCCCAATACCAAATGTGCTCCCACACTGATGGGGACTGTGACCCTGCAAACAATTGTTAGGATCATTCAGTGTAAGCCCTTCCTGACACAAATGTACAAATGTGGTATCCTGCTTTAACTGCCGCGAAATAAGGTCAGCAGAGACCTTCACTTGCCTGAGGTTCTCCAGTATTACAACCCCAAGCACTACAAAATTAAGAAAGAGATGCGATCAAAAAAGATTTTTAATTATTAAACCAATTCATTTGTGGTTCTTGTCCTTCATGCTGAGTTTTCAGCATCTTTTCACTACACATGCCCAAGTGTCTTCCTTGTTCCTAAAGCCTGCATTTTCAGAAAACCCAATTATCACAAGACTTTTCAGAACAACTCTTGAGAGCTGGCAGCATTTCATATTTCTCATCTTTCTGGTACGTACCAACACACCTAAGGGAGTATTTGCAAAACCCCAAGATCACCATCAACAGCCCTTCAGGGCTTTTGTCGCTACCATGCCGTGGTTACTTTCTTCCTGCAGACTTGGCTTTACAGACCACTTGGTGGCCCATGGCAAGCTGGCAGGTCATATGGTGCTGACTCATCATTTCTATTCCCAGATCCCTCTCTCAGTCAGACACTGAGGAGAAGCTGCCCAGACCCCGACAGAAGAAGCTGGGATGGAGACATGGGCACAAGCTCCTGATTTGTCTGCTTGAAGAATTACTTCCCGTTGAGAAGTATGGAAGAAAACCAAGTGCCATCCTGGCAAAGAGAGCCTCTAATGAGACGAGATACAGCAGATCCTCTGAAGGCTCTCTGGTAAGATGTGAACCACTGTTAGAGAAGTTTCAGAGTCCCTGCTTCCAAGGCTATAAAGTTAACTATAGGTCAAAAACTCCAGATTTCATATATTTTCTCCTAAACCGTGTTTTTCAGCTGAGAACATAAATAGGATGTTTATAACTGACCTGTGAAATCAATTGCTTTAAATTAAATCCTGAATGCTCAGGAAATGTTGAAAGTAAAAATTTTATTATGGCTGCACCACTTGTCCCCTTCTCCGCAGTACAAGAAGTGATGGATATTTATCAGTATTCCAGTTACAAACCTCTGAACTCCACTCCACACTCTCCAGCTGTGTGCTAGACTCCTATTTTATGCAAAAAACTTATAAAAAAATTTAACCTCATCATGGGTCTGACAGGAAGAATGCAGCAACTCCTGTCATACTTCAAAATACAAGAAATTAAAATCAACAAGAAATCTCTTTTTAAACGGCCTAATGACATAAATAAAATAAGAACATGGTTATTAGAGTTTTTAAAATCCCCAAGTGCTATGCTGATGACTCCATGTGTATCCATAGGTGGTATCTGGAGTATATATAAGACTTGTGAAATATTGTACTCGCTCTTTTGTGCAGAACATACATTTCACAAATATAAAGAAGTACACAAGAAAGTGCAGGATGATACACACACATTTTTTCTAGCTCAATAACTAAAGATCAAGACGCAATGCATTTGATAAGGTACTTCAAAAGACCATAATAGGTAAAAGTCCTACTAAACAAGCATCCACTCAGCATGGGAATAGCTTCTGATTTACATGTTTTTGTAAAATTAGTTTAAAATATCAAAGAACTTCAGCACGTGAGCAAGTAAATACCTTGAAAAAAACACCCTAATATTTGGATACAAGTGGCAGGCTCATTTCAAAGTATAGAACTTTAACTACAGTCAATTTATCTGTATTTTAAAATGTAACACTGGATTTAAATTCCCTTTAAAACCTATTATTTCGGTTAAAGGTGGGCTTCAAGTTTATAACATTAGATATCCATATAAGTTACAAAGACAATTTACCCACAAAGTAATCTGGACC
>VYZR01098139.1:29810-52310 GCA_013400675.1 Oxylabes madagascariensis | reverse complement strand
ACTGAAGTGATGTGCAATATATTGCCTTTCATCAACTATAATTAATTGAAAATAGTATGAAAACTTCCCTAATGTCAGCATGTATAATTGTTAACAATTGCTATTAGAAGATGAAAAGAAATGCTGTGTCAGGCTGTAATATCCCAAGAGTTCATGTGTATCATCTGCATATATAATGTGAACTCACTGTGCCAGACCTTTTCAGCTCTGCAAAAGTACAACTGGGCTAAAAATAACTCCAGCTCGTAAAAAAGTTTTGGTGTAGATATGACAGCGGTACAAAATTGCTACTCAGCTCCAGATTGCCTCAGCAAAAACGACAAATGTGTTCAGATAAACTGTGGAGCCACAAACAACCCTCCTCAAAGGCTGTGTTGCGCTTTCAGACAAAAAAAATACAGGTTAAAAACTTGGTTCTTCCTGCTTCTGTCCCGCAGCTGTCCATCAAAACCAGCTTTCTCCCTGCGGTCTATCAAATATTTCCCTCACAAATCAATTTTACACATGATCAGCCCATACCCCTACTGAGCTGAACCTCCCCGTTAATTAAGTGAAGAAATTACCATATATATTATATTAATGCAAACATCATTCAGCTAGTAATTCACGGCTGATCTGGATAATGGAAAGGTTGAACACCCATTAACCCAAGCCAACAAAATGGGTTGGCTGAGAAATTCTAGCAGGTCTCATGTGACTCTTCCCTCTAACTGCAGCTCTGCGGTATCTGCTATTGTAATAATTAAAATCCTCCCGGTAGATCAATACTGGAATCTCTTTATGGGAAGTGCCCTGATGGAAATGTCTCAAGGAAGCTGGGGCTGTGGAACTCTGAAAAATTCATTTTTTTTATCTGACAATTATCACCACACTGCAGACTAATTCAACAGTGCACCCCTCTCACTCTGCTTTGAATGCACTGGAGATTGACATCTAAAAAACCCTAACATCTCATTTTAACAAATAAAGGCACTATTTCCACATACAGTTCGGAATTATCAGCAATCATGAAACCAGACAAAAAATTAATATACATTAAGCACTTCATCTTCTGATGGCTTCCTCTGAGTCTCAGCTATCGCAGCCTTCTCCTCATTTCCTCTCTTTGTATCTTCCTGTATTGATCTCTGCCTTTTCATCTCTTGAAAAAAGGGAAAAGACATGTAAAATTATTATAAAGCTTGATATTTATGTATTGAAATGTGGACTTACATTATCGGGTTTTCATATATTTATTGTTAAATATTATTAAATCATAAGATGGGAAAACAGGTTTTATGTTTTCTCCTACCTGGTCTGCTCTCCACGTATTGACTGAAAGACTGGAGCTGAGTTTTCCTGACGGTCGAGTCCTTGCTGAACACAACGGGATTTCTAAACCGTTCTGCTGCTTTTTGTGATCGCTCAGCACGATGTTCCTCTGTTCCATTCTGCTGGGAAAAAAAACCAGACACACAACAGTTCCTTTTGTTTACAAGCGGGAAGACATTAATTTGAAAGGTACGTTTTTGTGAGGGGGACAGGACACAGCTTTTACAAAGTGGATTTCGCAACTCGGGCCATGGTTTATATTGGACGGAAGTTATCAGCAGCAGGGGAAAAAGTAGAGGAGCGATTAACTTTTCCTTTTTTTTTTTTGGTTGTTGTTTTTTTTTTTTTTTTTGGTTTAATATGTGGTGGCAACGACTGGCTTTTTGCTCTGCAGGCACTCTCTCTACTTCTTTACCAAGCAGAGCTCTTCATTGTGGCCGGCGTTTGCCAGCGATGCCGATTTTAAACAAAAAATCGCTCCTTTGCACCTTTGCTGTGCCAAGCCCCGCGTGTGCTGCTGCCAAGTCGTGGCGTCTCTGCCCCTCAACACGATCTGTATCGTTTTAAAGCGTGTTGCCTTTAGCCTCCCTCCCTGCCCAGTACAGAAATCTGTCATTTTCTGTAGTCCCATAGACTTGTATGACAAGAAGAACTAGTTTCTAATTTTATGCCCATTGAGATAAACCACTAATGCTGGATGAAGTCTAAAAGGTAGGATTATAATGCTACCCCACTGAACTGCATTTCATCAGCTATAACTTTCCAAAGCCAGATTTGTAAGTAAGCCCTTTACAGCTAAGGAAACTACAATTATCTTTTCCAGGGCTTCCTATGTTAATACTGGTAACAAATTCAAATGATTCTATCAACACGAAATATCCCAGAAGACTGAACCACCGTGGTGTGTGGAAGCTGCAGATACCGAGGTGCTGTGTACCAAACAAATATTTCATTTTATACCTAATCTTTTATTATTTTTATTAAGTGTTTTGAAAGTAAATAGGGAAAGGCTAAGATGCATGACTAATAGCTAAGCCTGCTGAATGCTGAAACTGGTTATCAAAAGCTACCAAGACTTTGCCCTTCCGCTGCATTGAGACAATCGGTAATGAGGGAGTTCTCCAACGGCCTATTCTCTCGCCTCAAGGAGGCCGGGGATACACAATCCCCAAGGGAAGGTAACAGTTTATCCTTTTCCACAAACACAGAATGCCTCATTTAGAAACCTGTAAACTGCATTTTATTAAAAAACAAATCCACCTCAATGCCAAGAGCTCCATGAGAACAGATGGACACCATATATTCCTTATAACGCCGCCTTTCAACTCTTCCTTAGAAAAGAGGCACGCGGAGATAAACTGTTAAGTTGCGCCTTTTTGTGGGAGTACCTTACAAAGAATCAACTCCTTCACAAATGCTTTTCATAAAGAGAAATACCATTTTTGCCAGGTTAGGTGACACCAAATTACCCTAAGAGGCAGCCTGTGTGTCATTTCACAGAATTAAGGCTTAAACAAGTATTGCTTATACCTCTGGATGACTTTTCAGCTGCACTAATCAGGTGGTTGTAAGATTTTGGTTAAATAAAAGGTGGTTTCCTGTTATTAGTATAATAACCATCTGACAGTCTAACCCAGAGTCTTTACCAAAATAAACAAACATGGCTAATTTTTTAGGCCTGGCAACATGCTAAAATATCAGTGTGATTAGCTAGTAAATCCCATTTTAAGAAACCTTTTTATGACTGGGGACTTCTGCCACTTTACAAATGTATTCCTCTAAGCCCACTAATTCAGTTAGCCTTTTCAATCCATTGTATTATTCTTGGGCCAGCTTCATTTTGCATTAAATCCACTGCAGAAAGCTAAATTGAACGCAAAAATCAGACTTGATCCAGGCTTCCTTTTGTTCAAAGATAGAGACCGAAAGTCCTCTGCTGCTGCCACACACTTTCATCACCAATTTATAGGAACCGACAGTGTAAGGGAAAAGCAATGAAAGTCATTGTTTTGGGACTTCAAAGCATCTCTGTATCTGAGGAAGGAAATCCTTTCAGTCAGCAGTGCTCTCCCCACAGACTGCAGGTGGGTGAAAAGTTATACCCAACTGGAAGTGCCCCAGAGCCATAGGGATATTAATGACATACAGGGACTATTTTTAAAAAATAGAATAGCAAGAACACAAGGGGTCTAATTAAGAAAATGAAATGGAAAATTGATTGGTGGGCACTTTATGCTGAAGTGGTGAACATTAAAAATAGGCAAAATGCCCACATACACCACACACTCGTGTCTGTTTTTCTCAGAAGCACTCATGGAGCACCCAAAGTACACAAGCATTTAGAGTGTACCACAGCTTAATTTTAATGCAGGAAAAACAGAGGATCAGGACTGGGAGGG
This sequence comes from Oxylabes madagascariensis, assembly GCA_013400675.1. NCBI lineage: Eukaryota > Metazoa > Chordata > Aves > Passeriformes > Timaliidae > Oxylabes > Oxylabes madagascariensis. The sequence continues at coordinate 48,600 of VYZR01098139.1, read as the reverse complement.
AAGCAAATCTCTGAGAGCCCAGCCCCACTCCCATTCAAGTCAGGTAGTCTGGCTGCTGATTGCACCAGCAGCAGGATGGAGCCCGTGCTGCATTTCTGATAGCAGTAACAACCTGAGCAGGCAGAATTGAGAGCTTCTTATTTCTGTTAGTGTTCTGCCAATGACAAGTATCAAGATTAAAAAAAAAAAAAAAAGGAAAATGTGTTGATCAATCAACAGGAAAAAACCCAGTGCATTGCAAACCATGTAACTGCACTGCCACGAAGATTTTCTGTGTTTCTGACTCTGAAAGATTCGGTAAGAAATTATTTTCCTCCTTACAAAATACAAACCCTCAATCGCAACATACACAGGTACCAAAACAAAAGCATTAAGCAAAACTTACCTTAATGTCTTGCTCTGAGCTATCTGTTACAGTTTTCTGAGCAGCACTGGAGAGTGAATTTGCCACCTGTGGCTGAGCTTCTAGGAGCTTCTTCAGCTTCAAATCCACCAACTTACTGTTTTGTTCTGTTAAATATGCAAATACCACATACAACAGAGTGAGATGCATTTCAATGCAGACTCGCTACAACAATGTAGCAATTTAAAAGGTAAATTTAATTTACTTTGCTATCATTTTGAACTTAAAAAAAAAAAAAAAAAGAAGGAATTGTTTTTGTGATTGGGATCGGTGCAGGTTTGTGTAACATACACAGATTTTTTTTCTTGGAAAACATACATGACACTCAGCTGAACAAGTAAACACGCTTGCAGACAGCAGATGAAAAACACAGAAAGTAGATAATGCCTGAAGTTACTCCCAATGGGTACATACCTATACTTTGGTATAAAAACACACTTAAAAAGCCATTTATTTAAAGATGACAATTTATCATGTAATTTACATACTGATAACCCCTCAGGTTTATGAACTGCTAATTCATCCTAAGGCTTCTTGGCACAGCTTCTCATAAGATTTCAGTATCAAAAAAGTCTACTTTCTAGTAATAATTTACTATGATTCACAGGATATGTTGAAACTGGGAGTCATAAAATGCTTCAGAACTGCATCAAAGGGACAGACTCGAAGTCTGCTGAAGCCCCCAAATTTTTTCATCGATTTCAGCAACTTGGATCAGAGCCCAAACAAACAGCTGTTGAGAAGTTCATCTCCCACTACTGCTCATTCTGTATGTGAACGTTGACTGTGTGAGTTTGTAACACACCTACACACACACACGCACATGTAAAGGAGGAGGAAGGTGTTAATAACAAGCTACAGCACAGCACTGTGGAGCTGTCCCTCGGCAGGGAAGCAGAGGAACACTGGCACAGAAGCCCCCAGACACACACTGTCCATGCAGCCCCACGTGAGGAATCACCCCTGCACTGGAGCCAGGGGAGCATCACCTGCACATGGGATGCACTTACACCTGGGCCTTGGGTCACAGGCAGAGGAAAGAGCAGTTCCTGTGTTTTCCCATGTGCACAACCTGAGTTTTCCAGTGACTTCTAGCTGGTGTGGAAAGTGGCGTCATGACTGTTTAGCCACACAGCTCCTTCCAAGGTTTGGAGCTCTCCAATGCATGTTAGCCAAAACATTTTTGGCATGCGGGCAGGCAAACGCTGCCTGTCTCCAGCAGCCATGGGCTGGGCTGGATTATGAAGAAGGATAGTTTCCCTTTCCTCTGGCACACCCAGTCAGGGTGTCCTTAATTAAGGCTCACATGTAAGTACATGCACGTTCTCGTGGGTTTATACATAAACACCGTGTAATAACTATGATAGAAGAGGTTCACAACACGTAGAAGTACTGACAAATACAGACAGAAGCGATACTTAAAACCAAGAAAAGAGTAAAAATGAAGTTTTCTCTTCTTGAAAGAGATGGGAGGGGCTAAGATTCAGCAGGGGACTAATTAAGATGGTCCATAATGATCGCAAATGTGAAATGTCCCTTAATAGTTGTACTTCCAGGTGTTCCCAGGAGATTCAGCCTTTATTAGCACTTGCTGTGAACTACCAGATTTAAACCAAAATCCATGAAGTCTGATTTCTACCACAGCACTAGACTGCTTTCTGTATTACTGCCCATCTTCTTTCTTACTTGTCTGTACATCTGTTTACTATGCAGACTGAACTGCAAAATCATGTCCCAGGTTTTTCTCAGAATGTCTCGCCGTGGTGGACATGGAGCACTGGGCAGTGGGTTTGTATCCCTGAAAACGTACCTCTCAGAAAAAAAGGCCCACAGAAATAAATGTACGTAAGTCATTGGGGCAATGGGACAGGAATAGTCACTTACTCAGTTTCTATTCCTCCTAAAATTAACTAGTACTTATTGGAAAATTATTTGACAGGATTCTGATTTAAGTAAGCTAAATTCAAGTGCTGGAAACACTAAATATATTTTCTTCTTTGTCTGGAAATCCTCAAATAGAAAAAAAATAAAGGACATGACTCAAACCTTTTGCATGCAAGCAAGACTAGAAGGTGTTATATATACATTAGTGTCAGTTTAATTTACAAAGAAAAAAATCACTAAATAAGGTTCTGATTTAACTTATCATGGACTACGCATTTGAGTCTAGCTGGCATGGGCAGAAAAAAGCCAGAGGATGCTGAAGATATTCTCTCTTGTACTGCCTGTTTCTAGACACAGTCCTCTGCTGGCCAAGTCACTCCAGGCCTGAGTTAACTGTAAGATTCCAACACATTTAGCACCACATTTATCACCAAAACTCCAGTTGGGCTTGAAGAGTTTTGAAAGGGGGGGAATAACACTCCCGTGACTTAAAAACTCCCTGTTATCTGAACACTGTTAAGTAAATAGGACTGCTTCTGCTCATACCTCCTTGCCCCCACTGGGGCAACAAGGTGTAAACACAAGAACTGGTCCTTGGGAAGGAACCAGAGAGACACCAAGTCTACATGAACACAGAAAGACACATTTGCTCCTCTTCCCTGAGCAGATGGCAGTGCAGAGTGGCAGCTGGAATCACCCACACCGTTGCTCATCCCTCTGCCTACCTGGCACAACCCAGGCAGGGTGCTTTCAGGTGTCTCTGCTTTAGCAATGTGGTCCCCTTCCCCATCAAAAGGGCAGGAGATATTTAAATCTGACATTGTTGGAAAGAATGATTTTGTTAATTTTAAATTTTAACTAAACATGAATGCAAGATATTAAACATTAGAGTTTAAGAGAACTGAAAAGGCACATGGGAATAAAGCTGACAGAGAGACAAGCAGCACGTCAGTATTTATATGATGATGGAGTGTTAGTCATGCAAAATACACAAAATAGCCATTATTTAAATTACCCGTTGAATCAAGGTCATTTTCTAGGTTAGTAAGTTCATCTCCACCTCCAGTAACAGAGCATTCAGGAGCCTCCTCATTAGTATCTATCTCAATATTATCATCATCCTCATCCTCATCTGTAGGAACACACAGCATTAAGGTTAGTATTTTCATATGTACATGCAACACATCACTCAAAAAAAATGAATGCTTTAGAGAACAACCTGAGTTACATAATAATGCAAATAATTAAGTAAGCCCAGAAAGAGACTCCAGTCTGTCCACTTCTGGATTTATCTTTAAACTGAGGCAATTCCTTAAACATCTGGGGGTCTCTACTGGAAACTCCTGCTCCAATAAAGGCAGAGCCTGGCCTCAGCAGTGGCTGTTCTCTGCGTTGAACCTCAGGGTAGCTTGAGTCAAAATGGTTTCCCCCAGGCTCCCAGTTCTCCATAGCACAGAATGGGTGCCAAAGCTGGCAGGCTCAGATGGGTCTGGGCAGCAGAAGGACCTTGAGCTCCTGTCTCCTGAGAAAGACTCCAAGTACTGATTTCCCAGCTTGGTGAGGCTTGCTACTCCTCACCTTGCACAGTACATCCCAGAGCAGTGATCACTGTACCTTGCCTAGGCTTTGAAGTCTCCTGATACAAGGAGGAACGCTACCACCTGGAACATCATGCTCAGTAAGCAACGATGTCAGGGGCAGCGAGAGCACACTCATGAATTTCTGCTTTCCCAAAACCACAGGATGGGTCAGGCTGGAAGGGATCACAACGGTCAAACTTCTCTGCTGAGGCAGGGTCATCACAGAGCACGTGGCACAGGATGGTATCCAGATGGCTCTTGAATATTCCCAGTGAAGGAGGCTCCACAACCTCTCTTGGCAATCTGTCCCAGAGCTTGGGCACTGCTCAGTGAGGAGCCTCTTCCTCATGTCCATGTGGAACTTCTGTGCCTCAGCTCCTGCTCATTGCCTCTGGTCCCACTGCCCGGCCCCGCCGAGCAGAGCCCGGTCCATGCAGTGACCCCTCCCTGCAGACACTGACGGACATGGAGGAGGTTCCCTCTCAGGGTCTCCTCTCCAGGATGAACGGGCCCAGCTCCCTCAGCCTTTCCCCAGAACTGAGGTGCTCCAGTCTCTTCACCATCATTTGTCACCCTCTGCTGCACCCACTCCAGGAGCTCCCTGTCTCTCCTGTCCTGAGGATCCCAGAACTGGACACAGCACTGCAGCCTGGCCTCACCAGGGCTGAGCAGAGGGGCAGGATCCCTCCCTGACCTGCTGGCAATGCAGTTCCTGACGCAGCCCAGGATACCCTTGGCCTTCTTGTCCCCAGGGCACCGCTGGCCCATGGACAGCTCGTTGTCCACCAGCACCCCCAGGTCCTTCTCTGCAGAGCTGCTGCCCAGCAGGTCCCCCCCAGCCTGTGCTGGTGCCTGGGGTTGTTCCTCCCCAGTGCAGGAGCCTGCATCAGCCCTCACTGAATTTCAGGAGGTTCTTCCCTGCCCATCTCTCAGCCCGTGGAGGTCCCTCTGAAGGGCTCACCCCACCCTGGGGTATCGGCCACTGCTCCCAGCTTCGTGTCACCAGTGAACTTGCTGAGCAGGCATCTGCCCCTTCATCCAAGTCATTGATGAATAAGTTAAAGGTGCATTACTGCACTACTTTTCATCACCATTGTTTGTAAGCTACACACATTTTAAATAAAATAATAATTGTAATTATATTTTTATGGGATCTACCAAGTTTCTCAGAGCAGCTTATGAATATCACTCATAAATGAGCCCCGTAATGTTTTATGAAGTAGGTGATTATTATAATTACAATTATGATGATGATGTAGGTAAATTATGGCACAGAAAGAGTAAGTAACCTGAAGAAGATCAAATAGCAAGTTCTGAATTGTGAAGCAGATCCCAGAAAAAATCCTGACTCACATTTTCAATACAAATATATAATGAAATTCAAGTCCATAAAAGCTAGATTAGTAATTTCAAAGTAAGTAGATGCATTGTATTTACTCACTTTTAAATCTCATATCAAATGCTATCTACACTTGTTCAGACTTACACTGACATTTTTTTCCTATGTACGCATGCACATGTGTAAAAATGATAAAAAGGAGTAGGCTAAAGTGTGTCTGAAGAAACAAGACATAGTAACTAAAGGAACTTTAAAATATCTAAGACAGAAAAGAAATACAAATTATAAACACAGGACATGGGTATATTCAAACATCGTATAAACAAAAAGGATCCTAAATACGGTACCATGATGCCATAACTCTGAATCCCAGAGGTTTGGACCAGGTAAGGTGCTGATCACTCATGTCTTGGAAACACATTCAACTTCATTCCCAGCCCTGAAGCTTGCACTTTAGCCCACACTGCTGTCATGAAGGTCATACAACTGTATCTTTACTTTATCCCTTTATCTCCACAGCACCTAAAAATTCCCATTTTAGGAGTTTGTTGATTTTTTAACTTTTTACTTTTTTCTAACCAGTTGCTCTCTCAATTCCCCTGTAACTAACCAACATCTTCCACAGACCTCTGCTGATACAGGGTAAGGCTCTTGCTGCAACAGACAGGAGCAAAGAAGTTCCCAGTGTCTTATCCAGCATCGGTTGTGTGTGTGACAGAGCCTGTGCAGCAGGACCCCTGTGCTTCAGCTGAGCACCATGACTTCCCTGGGCTCCCCTCCACGTGTCCTCCTTGGTCTCTAGAAGGCTCAGCTTTCTTCCAAGCTGCCCCAGATTGAGCAAGAGTGATGAAGAAGAAGATCTCTCTGCAGCCAACCCAAGATCTGCAACTAGACCTGGGACCTGACAGATTGTGCTTCAGGTGTGGGAGTGGGTGGGCAGAAACACTCCCAATTCTCTGCTGTTTCTACTGGAACTCACACAGGTGATGCTGGGATCTGAACTCCTCTTGTTTCAGGAAGTGCAGGGGTAAGTGAACAAAGTAGAATGACTCAGTGTGATCTTCATGAAGCGGAAAAAAGGACAGAAAATAAAGGGATAAAAAGCAGGCTGAAGAGAAAACAGAGAATGGTAAAGCAGCAACCGCAGCAATTCTGATGGTTTTGAATTTCCTTCAAAGCTGTTCTACTGTTTCTGATGAGGAGCTGGACTTCGTACACCATTACAAAGCCTTCATGATGGTGTTGGAGAAATTCAGCGGCACTCAGGCCACGGTACTCTCAACTCCTGGAGTTGAAAGCATGACTGGGCTACTGTGGACATTTGGAAGAGGTAGAAGGGAAGAAAGAGAGACATGGCAGAGGGAAGCCAAATCCATCTGGAGCCTAGAAGCAGGCAATGACTTTTGGAATCACGCAAAGGAGTCAGCCCACAAGGTCGGCTCACAGCTACTAGTCATCCCACCGGATGCTAGATGTGTCAAAACAATCTAAACAAGATGACAGGGTTTAAGACTCCTGCATACTAAGGGAATGCTTATATTAGATAATTTGATTTTCTTTAATTTAATACAGCAAGATGAGATCAGAGGCACTGCCTTTGACACCACCGTTTTAGGAAACAAAAGAGATGGCAATGTGGAAGACATCAGTTTCTAGTATCAGATAATGACCTGACCTAGTATTTAATTTAAAGTTGGCAGACTTTGACTGAATACGATTATCAGGACATTTACATTTTATTAAAAAAAAAAAATCAATTAAAAGCAGTAATTTGAAGTAATTTCAAAATTTTTCAAGTATCTGTAAAAATCTAGATCCCTTGATTTAAATTACTCTAGGGTTTTTTTCCAGTTCAATGTTCTTCCAGTGTATTAAAAGGGAAATGTGTTTAGGGAGCATGTTACAACAAGATTTTGCAATTACAAATGATAAAAGGAACAACATGACGAAGCGATAGTAGATATCTTTTATGAAAAGAACAAATTGCTAGTGCAAAAAACTTAAAGCACTTGGTCTAGAACCAGGGCAGACATTCAGAAAATGACTGAAGGACTGAAGGACTGCTTCCTTGAAAAGTATGCAAATTTTAATCCTAGAAAGACAGTAAAGCTTTACTACGTCATGAAGAAATGAACAAAATAAAAGATAAAGGATTGAGTCAACAACTTAACAGCACTGACCATCTCCTGCACAGCATGGATTGCAGTCTGGACCGGAGAGAGAGCAATAAGTATCTTTGGAACCACGGGGAAATGCCAGAATATTGGTGGAAAGGGACCCAGAGGCATTTTATAGCTCTTACATCTTACTACTCAGATTAGGTCAGGCCTAATTTGTGGTTAAACTGATATTCCCTTGACTTGGTTTAAGCTTGCCCACATGTGAAGGATTTGCAGCTGACTGCATCAATTTCTAGATGAAATGAAAAAGGAATAATTTTCATAGTGAAGCAGAAGCATTGATGGGGGCTGGATCACGTTACTGGGAGAAGCTGCACAAACAGTCCTCGCTCCTCAGAGAAGGTATCTCCAGCCTTCAGCATTGTGTCTGGGAAGTCCTTCAGGCTTGTGGATGTTGAAATATTTAGTTTATTTATTTTCAGAGTTCGCTTTAAGGCTGCAGGATGTGACAGGAGCCTGTGCACAGCACTAAAGGCAGCAAAGGCAGGGAATGGAAGAAACTCAGAGTTGAAATACTGGTTCCGTGTACAAGAAATCTGATGTCAGGACAAGAAATTACAGCAGTAACTGTTGACAGATAGAAATACTGCCTGCTGAAAATATTAAGGACCTAACACTTGTTCCATGAGTTGGAGACTAAGCATGATGAGTAAGGCTGTGCCACCACGTATATTCCTTGAAGATCACTGCCTCAGAAGTGAGAATCTTGAAATCTTGAACATACCTTGCCCTCACCAATGCCGGGTCCGAAGCACTTCCTCACACCGACGTCAGCTCAAATAAAGGATGGAGACGTGCCAGAGAGTAAAGAAAACACACCACCCAAATCCCAGAGGAGCAGACGGGTGTTCCACTGCTCAGGGACAATGCCTAGATAATATGTCAATTCCTTTGTCCTGTTGCTGCTAGGAAAAGGGGGGATATTTGGATCTCTATCTCGATACTGTCCCTGGATCCATCTCTTATCGGCCTGAAGCTAGTAGGACATCTAATAAATTTGAAGCTGCCATCCCAAACCCTCTGGCAGTTGGCAGGAAGAAGTATTTTCTGTCTCACATGCCAAATATCCTATGAAAAAGACTGGATTTCATAGCAAGGGCTGCTGATTATCCAGGAAAGTTTCAACTTGCCATAATCATTTGAGTTGCTCAGACCTTGGTTAAAAAAAGCCTTTTAACAAAGAATATTGCACCAGTGCCAAAGCACGAAATTCTTAATGAGCATAAAGAAACAATGAAAGAGATAATGCTTTTACCTACAGTTGTAAGGAAGAAGTTAGTCTTTAAAGAATCCAGAATCCCAGAGCTGAAAAGTCACTTTTTTCTGAAAAATTGAATCGAGAGTAAAATAATTTGGTACGTTCCCTTTTTTGTAAATCAAAAATTAATTGCAATCAATGCAGAAGAAGAGATTAATGAGGTATAATGGACAAGAGAGCTTAGAAGACACAAGATAATAAGCTTGTCTTGGTTATTGTGTAGGGAATACAGGACTCTACAATAAAAATGTGAATGCAGTTAGGGGAAACATTCAAAGTCCAGCAGTAATAAGGAGACTGTCTATTAAATCCTAATTTTTGGTGGAAATTGAAAAACGAAAAAGACTAAACCCAGAAGTAATTCCAATTCATTTGGTCTGTAAAGTGTTGGTGCCATTTCACAGAACTACTACATTTTAGAAGAATGAACTTCTTTAGGGGAGATTTGGTGTACCACCTGAAAATACCAGCGGTATGGCAGAATTATGTTCCATAAGAAAAGATTTTTGAGAAGGAGGAAACAGAAGAAAATGCTATAAAATGCACACTGGCATGAAAAGAGCAGAGACAGATAAAACAAGACAAGGAATGAAAACTTTAGGTTCAAGAGAAGTTCAAAAAAATTGGCCAAACTACTGTATGAACGAAGAAAAATCAAAGTATAAATCAATGCAAAAGTAGAAAGCTGGGAAACTGTTGCACTGGATAAAACCCAATAGGTAGAGTAGTGATAACTTTAAAAATAAGTCGTCATCAGTTCTGATACCGTCTGCTCTTTTAGTAACACTAAACTCTCTATACCTACAAATACAGATTTCTTTTAATATATATGCACAGCGACCTCTCAGACTTTTTACAAATTGCATGAAGGGCAGGAAGAGCAATGGCAAAATACAGAGGAAAATATGAACAGGACAACCACATCCCAGAAAGCAGCACGCTGGGATATTTAGCAACTCTACAACTGAGGCACTGCAACAAAACAGGGTCACTGCTACCCAGCTGAGCACCCAGGACAGAACCAGACAAAGACCTCACTTTGAGAGAAGGTATGGCAGGAACAGCTAAAACTCAATTTAGCAAACCTAAACCACTACGAGGCACGATGAAACAGTGAGGAGGAAGTAAAGAAATAATGTAGGATGGGGAGTCATGAACTGTGAAGAGGGATGAGGAACACCATGGCCTATGTAATACCCAAGTCCTGTATTGTTTGGCTCAGCCTGTCTTACTGCCATCAAGGATAGAATTTCTCTATTTGTCACAAAAGAGAGTTATGTTGGCAAGCTTGGTTTATTGGACAAAGAGAGTAAAACTGAAGACCAATCTCAAAGGGAGATGTACAACTCACTGCTTTCTCCTTGGTGTGAAATGGAACAGAAGTGTTGGGCTTAGGGTGCTGTAAGACTGTATTTAAATATTTATGCATACAAAAATACAAAATACATGTAGTAGAGAGAAATAAATATTTTTGTTGAATCTACATGCATTGTCAGTATCCAGCTGGATTTTCCTTACACTTTGACTGACGATTACGAGTTAGTTTGAGAAACACTATTTCCCTTAGAATATGTAGAAGACATTAAAAGAGCAAGAAGTCTGCACTGAAACCTGTGTTCAGCACCCATTTGAGTGACACTACATTACTTCAGCTCATAGCACTGGCAGTTATATGAATTTTAATGGTATTTCAAAGTCAGTTTAATAACATTACAGCAATATTACAACTCAAAACCTGTAAAAGCAAGTGGTCTGTCAAAAGACTGCCATTTAAAATCAAAAGGTTGTTGCCCCCACCTCTCACAGGCCACCTTTAAAATTCCCTTATTTTGAACACATTTCATAAAAAATTACATTTCTTAAATATTTCAAATGTTGTTTCTCTCCCAAATTATGTCCCTGCTCCTATATAAAAACATATATTGAAGAGAACCAACAACCATGAAATTCTAAAAAACTGTGGGTAACGAGAAATCTGTAAATTATAGGTCAACATGAGCTACTCGTTCACAGAACATATTTTTCTTTCAATCACGTGTGCTTTTCTTTCAACTGTTGGAAATTAAGTGGCACAAGGCAGATTTAGGAAACACATCTATGGCCAGCTCCCTCGATACGTTCACCTGATGAACAACAACGTTCTGAAGTGTGAATAAAAGCGATACCCAAAAAGGTCTCTGGTTTCCTAGGTTGCCATAGGAATAAGATACAAGGTTCCTCAGCTCACCTCCAGATGCCTTTGACCTTTCTTTCAACTTTTCTGCAGCCATTTCAGTGTAGCTGGGAAGTTCTGACATCTTCACTCCAGATCGAGCTTCTGCTATTAGCTGACGAGCTCTCTCTCTCAGCTGCCGACGCCGCTCTTCATCTTGCTGCTAAGATATATTGAACAGTTGCCAACTCAGTAATTGACAGAAATGCAATTTCATTCTCAATCTGATCATCATGATAGGAACTGGTTTACAGCATGGTGCTTGGCCCACATTATAAATAGGACGCTCGATATCAGTTGGGTGTCACACCACAATTTTTAAAGACATCCATGCGTCAGATTATTTTTTTTAAGCATTCCCCAAATTATTACTGCGTTAGAAACCAGATGATTTGCAATGTGAAGCTTTTATAAATTACGTTCTATAAAAACACCTTGATGAAAATTTGCAGACACTTTAAGTAATCACACTCAATGAGTGATTTGAGTGAAGTTTTACCGTGGCTATAAAATGGTTTTACTAAATTGAATTACTCATTTGAGTAGTATTCTGTCACAGAACTGAACTGAGAAGCCAGATATTGCTCTTGGTTACTCCAAGTACCAAGCTGACTTCAAAGTATAAAGTAGCATCGAATCTGAGGCATGTTCTTTGACTTCAATGGACATTTTTCTTTTAAAAAACCCCCCAAAATAGTGAAAATTACTGAAAGAACAATAGATGGTCTCACAGCAGAAAAGACTTTGCATCCCTTCAAAACATCCTGCTTTGGTCAATAATTAAAGGAATCATACTGGAACCATGCCAGATAGTGTTGTCCCACTAGAACTTAGAATAACTTAGAAGCATGATAAAATTTCAGTTACATAAATAAACAAAGTTCTGCAGCATGACATTTCGTAAAAGACCAACCCACCATGATAAAAAAACCTTCATAAAAAGATGTGTTTAAACATATCCATAAGACTCCACAGTATCCATAAGGGAAACCGTTCCAGTTTTCACCTTAAGCATGGGAATTTTTGCTAAGTTAGGACTGTTTTTCCCCTCCCCTCAATATCAGAAAGGCTCACAAAGTGCAACAAAGTCAGTGCTTGGCTTAAATCTAACCTGCCAATAAGTTTATGTATTACTGACATAATGACCTGGATAAATCCCAGGTACAGGCTGTTGACCTGAACTAAGTGGAATATAACAAACTGCCTAATTTTGGAGAGCCTTTCTGGCAGCCTTCCCACCAACCCAGAAACTTGAGCATCCCACACCTGCAGAGGCTGGTGAGAGCTGTTGCTAAGTGCTATTTAGTTTAAGCAATCATTAATAAAACAAGCGCAAAATACTAATTAGGTACATTTTATCCATTTCCATGTAAATTGTTTGTTTGTAGCTATTTACTCAGCATTGTTCTCGGCACAATAGAAAAAATGCAAATGACTGAATCAGAATGCAGCCCTAATGGGACTTTCTGTTTATAACCATTAGCCCAGAGGTGCGCTGTAATTCAATCCTCAAGCAGAAAGATTTAGCCTCATTAACAGCTTGCATGGGCAGGTTACAACTCATAAAACCCTACAGTAAACAAAGTATATGGACACAGCACAATATCTCTCCTCTGAGTGACAGAGCCCCGATTCCCTATCAGATTGCCTTGATTTACTTTTCTCCTAATGTCCTCCCCTGGAAAGACAATTCTGCCAGGGCCCTGCGAGGCAGCGGGATGGCACATGGGCTTTGTTTGCTTTCTCACCCTTTAACTTCCCAGAAGGCACAGAGCAACAGTTCTATCAAAATTTTATTTGGTAAAGTACACATTAGAAAGACAACTGGAAAGCTTCCCCCCCACCCCGCTCCTCCTATGCACTATAATAGATCAATTTAATTTAATTTCTGGCCAGCCAACTGACACAGCAAACGGTTTTATTTCGACCCACAGTATTTGGTAACATTAATTACATTGAATTTTACTTGAAATAAAACTGCTCGAATCTCTAATGTTCCTAATTCCTTGGATATAGGAACTTGTGGGCTTAATTTAAATGACTTCTAAGAACGAATGTACAAAATTAAGATTCCCACGTGGTTTAATGTCAAACAATTTAATCTACTTCAGCGCATGTAATTTTAAATAGGACCAGTTACGTGTTTGTGACAAAAATGCCCTAAACTGAGCTGGCTGATTTCTCCTTTCCTCCCCTCCTCCTGAAAGAGAACTTGTATCCTGAATTATTAGCATAGTCATTAACATCCCGGGGATCTCCAAGCAAACACAGATTATGGTGGCTTGTGTTTGTGCTGATTAAGCCAATCATCACCAGCGGATAAGGGAAAAACCAGCCTAGTTCTTGCTTAAATTCAATTCAGGTATTTGAACCCTCGGTTACTGAGCTTGTCAGAAGAAACACCGGTAAAAAGGAGCAATGCAATTGAGAGCAGAAAAAGTAGATAGATTAAGTTTTGAGGTACAGAAAAATAGTTAAACAGCATATCAAGCTAGAATTTGGAAAGGAAAGCACTTGAGAGAGATACAGAGGCATGAACAAAAATATAAAAAAACCCCAACCCAGGAGATATGAAAAGAAGCACTGCACCAAGAAAGGACCAAGCAAACACACATACAGTTATTTTTCCCTGTACAGTCAAAAAGAAAACTCAGTAAAATCTTCCACCCTCTGATACGAATCTGACTTGCCAGAGACATTACAGTTTTCTTTGTTATTTCCCCCCAACCATTATTTTGTAATGGTTTAAAGATCTGCCATACAGATGCACAGTGAGGAAAACTTCACTATTTAAGGACAAACTCTTCAAGAATAAGTAATGTAATTCCTTGTTTCCCTCCTATAAAAATGTATTGGTATGCAATTTTTATATTTCACAGTTCACTGACATCTCGGCAAGCTTTCTTCCACTGCTTCAATGGTGCTACTTTTAATTTTATCCTCCTTAGTCCTAGTAATTAAAGTGATCAGCAGTGGCATCCCAACGGCTTTGACACAGCTACAACCCCCTAGCTGACTCCGGCTTTTAAGGGAAAGGGGAAGAAAAAAAAGGACGGGAGTTTCATTTCACTGGAACAAGAAAATCAAGCTTCTCCAATCCTCAACTTTATCCAATTGTTCTTTCAGCAGCCTTTGGATCTTAAGAAACAAATAAAAATGGCTGCCATTAGGGGGTCCTGTTTGTACTCGCCGCAGACGGCAATGACTGACATCGCTTTGGCCAAAAATTATGCCGTGGATTTGGGAAGGTGAATTCAAATGTGAAACACTGGCAGGGCAGTTTCCGAGATCATTACCCAGCCAGCTGAGAGCTGCCCAGCTCAGGAAAATATTGAGAGTGGTGGAGTCTTTCAGGGCCAAAAAATACCCCAAACATCCCCTTAAAAATCATCACCTTAAATGACTAAAAATTTTGCAATCTTCTCACATTAAAAAGAAAATAAACCACAAAACCTTTGCCAGGGATTTCCAATCCTCCTTTGGTAGGATTTTGGGAGGATTCAAACTGACTTTACACCAGAATTCTGATAATGTATCATCCTCTCAATATAAAAAATATATATATAATCTGGTGAACTGCATTTATTTGATGTTTAAGAAGTAAATTCTTTACTGTGTCCATAGACTGGGGGGCACAAGAAAAATTTTAAAAATGCGGTGAATTTCTTACAATCCACAGCAACAAAATCAAACCAGAATTGTACGAGAGGGAGCGATTCCTGAAGCTGTAGGTTTCAAAATGGTTCGTGGTCAGCCGTGAGTGCACAGTACATCTAAGAGAAAGAACTTGACTGCCACCTCTTTCATCATTAGACAGGAAGAACGGCTCTGTTATTAGACATTCAGAAAGAAAAAGACTTCTGTGCTTGTCCAGAGGCAAGGATTACCAAAATGTACCTATTCAGTTAGAAGAGAAGACAGAATAAAAAAAAAAATCAAAAAAATAAATAAAATTACACGAGCTTTAAAAGGTTTGAGCAGGCAGGGTTGTGCTGTGACCTTGATCGGCTCTTGTTTGAGTAAATAGGATTTGGGATGAAACATTAAAACTGTTTAGCAGATCTTTTCAAACCATTTCAAACTTTTCTTATGTTGGTTTATAATATAACCAGACATGCTTGTAAATGGCCACACCTGCTCATTCCTCTGGGGATGGCCTGATCTCTGCCTTTGCTAACAAAGAAAGGACGGGAGAAAAAAAAAAAAAAATCAGCCTTTCTTGTTGCAAAACAGAGTGGAAAGTCAAAATCTTTCTCAAGTTTGTCCCATCTGGTCAGATTAAATCTTTGATCACCCTGGGGATCACATTTATGTTTGGTCTCTACCACTCCTTCAGAACAGCTCAAAATACACAGGTAGTGAGCAAAACATGGATTGCTAAGCAAGGAACACTCGGCATAAACAAAAGTGGCTTTGGATTTTCTACTCAGATCCTAGGAGGTGGTAAGCAAAGACAGACACAAACATCTTGGGTATTTTCTGCCTGGTGTCTACATCAGCCACCTCACTATCCATAAACTGCATACGGCTTGAAAATATTTTTTCATGGATGCATATCACAAAAAGTATCAAACTGCTTACGTAGCTATTGGCTTAGGAGCTGTGGCACCGATACACTGATGAGAAAAAACAGAATGAACACAGAAGTAGCTCAAAGTCTAAAATCGGAAGAATCACAAACAATATCTTAACAAAGCTGTCCCCCTTAAGAAAAAAAGCTCTCAAAATTCAAAGTAACATGGGGTGGCGTGGCTGTAAAAGGGGAAATAGCTCCTTAAACCAAGGAGGCATTTTAAAAGAAGTAGACAGCAATTTCTTCTCTTTTTATTTTTTAATTTTAAAAATAATTTTATGTTGTTCTGGAAAACGTGCAATTCACTTGGTACAGTATTTCTGTGTGAAGAATGATGGCTGTAGAAAAACAATCCACTGATAATTTAATTCCTTGTGTCATTGTGAAACTGGAAAGCTCTTAGTTTACTGAATGGAAAAAAAAAATATTTGCAAAAAAGAATGTCTGACTAAGTAAGTATCACCTTGTGCTACATCCAAGGCCTCTTGCTGGTTGTCTGGCTGCTCTTTTGTAGGCAAAAAGGAGCTGAACGCTCTCTGGCTCCTTAGATCTGGTCCAACAAATGCACTGCCAGTCATGCACACGGATCCAGCTTAAAACCCAGTGTGAGCCTAAAAGAAGCTAGTCAAACTGGCACCTACTCATGCAGAAGTAGATAGATTTGTCATGACAGGCTGATTATTCAATGTAAAGAAACAGTTT
This sequence comes from Oxylabes madagascariensis, assembly GCA_013400675.1. Taxonomy (NCBI): domain Eukaryota; kingdom Metazoa; phylum Chordata; class Aves; order Passeriformes; family Timaliidae; genus Oxylabes; species Oxylabes madagascariensis. The sequence continues at coordinate 32,469 of VYZR01098139.1, read as the reverse complement.
AGCTTTTCTAATCTGGTACAAATACATCTTTCTCAGAGAAAAAAGTAAAAGGTCTAACAGTTCAAGTATTTATAAGTAAAGAAACCAACAAAAAAATTGTAACGTCAAAGTGAACCACAGGTATTTGTGCTGGAGCATTCTGCTAAACAGCCCCCAAGTTCTATTCAGATAAATAAGGTTTAACCCATTTAACCATTTCGGAGCTGCACATCTCTGTGACAGAGGTGATCTCGTCTGTCTCACACAGCACTTGGCTCCACGGCAAGTTTCAGGAACGGGCTGAGATACCCCATCCCAAAAACATGTTGTGTTTTCCTTCTGTCCTCACTCGCGCTGCTGCAGAGAGCGAGGTGCTCTCCCAGAGAACCACAGGGCTCCCAGGAAACACCACCCAGAAAGTTGACCTAAACCAAAAGCAGAAACAAAGGGCCTCCACTAACTTCTTCCCTGGAATTTTCCCTGCTTAGGCAAGTTTGTGCTCTCCCCCATCCAGGAAGTATAATTAAGGTCAACAATCACCTAAGGTGCTGGGATCCATAGCTTGTTCTGCCTGTCATCGTGACTGTTAGCATGACCCACAAACAGGGGCTCAAGCATGCAGGCTCAGAAATATCCTAAAATAGTCACCCAGACAGGGCAGAACGTCCCATCCGAGATGGACAGGCTAAAGATGGTGTTTTCTGTGCCTTTCCACAGCCGAGTTACAGACAGAAGTTAAGAAAGCTGCTTACTCATTGTAGGAGTCAACATTCGTCGAGCTCCACTTAAGGGATTTTCTCTTGTGTAAACTTGACTTTATAATTTAAAAAAAAAAAAAAAAAAAAAAAAAAGGAAAAAAAAAAAAAAGAAAAAGGAGGGTGAAAAAAAAAAAAAGTGGTGTTATGAAACAAAGGCTTTTGGCAAGTGCATGGGATGCGTAAGGCGGAGAGCAGCATCTCTGACTGCCATCCTGGGAAGCTTCCTCCTGGGGCGGGCAGCCCCGTGCCAAGGGAGGGGACGTGCCCTCCTGAGGAATGCTCCCAGGTCACTCCCAGCCGAACAAAGCCAGCGGGCTGCAGGGGGCCTCCCAAAGTTGGTTTTCCTTCCCCCCATCCCCCTTTCTCTCAATTTTTGGGGGAGGGTAACGAGATCCCTGTCTGCTTCTATGTGATGAGAATGAAAAGAACAAGTGCAAACCCTATATCTCCCTGGACCCTATTTTGTTGCGGTGTTTTTTTTCGGTTGTTTTTTTTTTTTTTTAAAGTCCTGCAAACTGCTGGCAGGTTTTTTTAATGGAAAATACCAATCGCCTAAGATCTATACCTAGCCTTTTGCCAATAATGAGAAAACTTCACCTTCTGTCCCCAGCAATTCTTAGGAAATCTTTTGCTGTTATTCCTACAAATCCAATTACAGATTGTTGAGTAGCTAGTGGAGTAAGCTTATTGAGGAGTGTCACATCACTAAGTCGTGCGTATGTGTTTCAGTTTGTAATGTGGTCTGAGCCGCTGTAGAGGTGTCAACTTAAAATGCAAGTAAGTAGCAGAACAGGGCTAATCCCAGCCACTACTCCCCTGCAGCCAAATTGTAGCGCAATGAATGACAGTGGAAATGCAAAGATGCCACTGTGCTTATCACACACAGCCAGATGGTGGACCTGGATCAATGCACACATGCCACGATCAATGCATTTGATAAAGAATTAAGAAGAAAACTGTACATGTTATCAAAGAACTTGTACATGGCATAATTATGATTCTGCATGTGCTTACTGATGATATTGGAGACTCAGAGGCAGGTGATAATGAAACTGATAGGAAGAAATAGCTTAAAGGCTACAGCATATGGCCTCAGCACTAAGAAATCTTGTCAAATAGTTCAGAAAGCTTTTTTAACTGTTATTACAGGCTGCTCATAGTGCAAGCTGGTGGCAACGTTTTAATTTTTTTTAAACCTGAAATGTCAAAAAGTTACAAAAGCTGTACTTTTCAGAATGGTTCAGAAAATAATTAAGATGCTATTGTGTTTTAAACATGGCAAAAAAAAACCACAGGTAAAGAGAGCATTCACAGTTTGGGGGTGGGGGGAGTAGCTGGGCATTTAAAAATACATATACCATTCTGTGTTTCCTGAATAAATGCATTTAGACTTTGAGTGAGCTTGTGGCAGTTTAAGGAATGCATCTTGGTGGCAATTTGCATCCAGCATGCCAATTTCTACAGATGCAGTTTCGATATTGTGGAAATTTCGGTATTATCGAAATGTACTCAGCATCAAACGTGGAGTAATTCCCTGTTCGCACTTGTACTCCGCCAGCTGAGTTACAGACACCTTGGATGTGAAAGAAGGCAATTAAAGATTTGGGGAAAATAAAGTCTAAAGTAATAAAATAAAATTTATAATGTATAAAAGGTACCTAAAATACAAATTCTCATGCTCCAGTTGATAGATGAGCTGTCTAATCAACGCCTGGACGTAACTTAAGTGCTCTCATTAGTGTGAAGACCTTCAGGCTAAATAAGACTAAATCCCTTAAAAATTGCTTCTGCAATAGAAAAATCCCCCTTACCATTTTCCTCTGCCTAAATCATATCAATTAAAAAGAGAGAAGGGGAGGGAGGGAGAGAGAGAGGCATTTTCACATGACTTTGTTTTAACTGACACTCAAAAATCTATCTTC
>VYZR01098115.1:11190-24771 GCA_013400675.1 Oxylabes madagascariensis | reverse complement strand
AAATCTCCTGTTATCACTGTGTTTCAAGATGCAGAAAATGGAGAAGAATAAACAGAAAACCAAGAGGATTCCTGTTCCCAGTTATAATTTGTTGCTTCATAGAATAGCATTGAGTTTTCTGGAATCAAAAGGAAAAATATTCTTAATTCTTTCCACTGTAAATTCACTCAGCTGTTTCGGGATGGAATCAGCTGTGTCCTCACAAATCTCCTTTGGTGTTTCTGCACGTGGAGCACACCCACAGCCCTGCTCTTTTCTGTTTAATTTCTTCCTGGGATGGCCAGGAGGGATCAAATAAGGGAAGTTGTAGCTTCATGGCCTGAGGCATCATTTAGACACCACATGGGATTTCTCAAAGTAAACTGCAATAACATAAATCTGAACGTTATCGCTCTGTGTCACTTCAGTGCTACTGCTGAGAATCTGCAAACTCAGAGTTCAAAATGGGTCTGTTAAACTTTCAAGAAATTAAATCTTTTGGACTGTTTAGACATTATCAGCTTCAGTGCCAGCAAATTTGTTCCCCTCGGTGATTTAAATATTCATAAAATTAACATTAATGACTCTATACCCAGTGAATTTCTATTACTGTTTAGATTCATTACATTTTCTCTAACATATTCAGCTCCTTAGTCATTTTCCCAATTTCATTGATATGGTGTAAAGTTTTTCCAGTAAATTGAATAGCTACCTAATCCCTCTTTGATCATTTTATAGTAAACTGTGAAGTTTATTTCCAGAAAGCAGATTGTTAACTGTGAAAATCTGTAAATTATTTATCTCCTAGAAACTATTTTAATGCTGATTTAGTTGTCAAGTATATTTTTATATAACGGTTTTAATTAAGTTTTTCAAAAGGCTTCCTAGCATATGTCTCTACCTCACATACATTTTGAACTAAAAATATGATTTTTAGTTTGTTTTCTGATTTTTTTTTTTTTTCTGGAGTGTAAGAGACTATAGAAATGTATAGAAATAATGCAACTTACTGACTTCTAATTCCATTTGTGGTTGTAAGGGCTTCTTCCTCACCCAATTATGTCTGACCCTGGCAAACAATGGTGAAGGTGGAAGGAAAAAGCAGCGTGAGCCAACAAGTACACAGCAGTTCTTTCAGCGTGTGCAGGGCTGGGGGAAGATGAGTGTGCTGCAGCCAAAGGTTGATTAGAAGGAGATTCTGCAGAATGTTAAAGCCAGGCTCTCTTTGTTGAGAGACTTCTTGGCTCAGCAAGAGTGAGCTTTGTATTCTGAAAACTCCTAGTCAGGAAATGAACGCTCTGTGTTGGGAAGGGTCCAGCAAATAATAAAGGAGGACAGAGGAGAGTCACCAAGTGGATGAGAGGGATGGGGCACCTTCCCTAGGAGGAAGTCCTGGGAGAACTGGGATTGTTCTGGAGAAGAGGAGCTTTGTGGAGATCTAATTCTGGCCTTCTGTACCTGAAGGGGGCCTGTGAGAAAGGTGGGACAAAGCTGTTTGCATGGAGGGCCAGGACAGAAGGGAATGGCTTCAAACTGACAGAGAGCAGGGTTAGATGGGATATTGGGAAAAAATTCTACCCTGTGAGGGTGAGGAGGCCCTGGCACAGGTTGCCCTGAGGAGCTGTGACTGCTCCTGGATCCCTGGCAGTGTCCAAGGCTAGGCTGGAGCAGCCTGGGATAGTGGAAGGTGTCCCTGCCATGGCAGAGTATCCCTGTTGAGCACTAAACAACGACACAGACTCTCGATCAGAAGGTTAGGAAAAATGACTACTTTAATTTTGAGATGTCACTCTCTTTCATACTATTTTACACAGACCAATTTGATTGGTGAAACAAAGGTAAACTCTTCAATCACATTGGTTAAAACAGATGTTCATCAAGAAATCCCTCCTGTGAGAAAGAATGGATAAACACAGGCACAGTTACAAAAACATTTCTCTTGTTTACAGAAAATCACCTGAAAAAATCAGAAACCAAAACATCTCAGGTGTTGGAAATCAGGGCTACAGCAGGGGGTGGAATGGGAGGATCTCCTACGTCCCTTCTAATCCAGGCCATTCTGTGATGATTCCAGATTCCCTTAAAGAGCAGAGAGTAGTGGAGGGTGACAAATGACCACACTTTATCACTGATAATTTGCTTTAGCCAGACCCATCCATGACCATCTCAGTGCATCCCAGGCTGAGTGCAGTTTTTCCATCTCTCTTGCTGTTGGACAATCCTGATCCTCTGGCACAGCCTGACATTTCCTTGCTGCATTAAATGGACTTTGCTGCTTCTTTCTGTAACTGTGCTGGGACAGCTGGCAGTGGGTACCTGTACACCTATAGCATTCTGAGTGTTCATTTACTGGGGTTGATTACCCCACCCCTGCTACCTTCATTTATGGACTGATAGGCTGGAGCTATACTAATAAATCAGAGGCATGGAACAGACTGTGTTCATAGTATCAAGTTCACTGAGCTTCCAGAACAGATTGAAAAAAGTCAGACTATCCACTGGGAATGGTCTACGGACTGAGTTAAATTCTGATATAGGATTTATTTATAATTTTACCAGAACTACTTTAGCAATTTCATAGTATAGGCAATTGAGTTTTGGTCCCAGTAATTGTTTATTCCTTTGTGCTGTTGAATTTAATCCTGTATGTGTATCCTTTGGGTCTGTGTGTGTGGAACCTTTCCTGCATCAGGCATTCCCAGGAGCGCAGTGTTTGCTGTACTTGTGTCCAACAGCACAGTGCTCACAGGGATAAAATGGGATAAAAATGACTGAAAGGCTACAAAAACTTAAATTACTTTTACAGGTCCTGAGAATGTTGTTGGTGCTGTTGTTTTTGGGACTCTAGAAAGTTTGAAATATTTTGGTGGTTCCTACAATTTTAAATTAATGGAATTATGGACATATTTAAATAACTATTGAGGAACTCATTCATGTTCTGTTACTGCAGTTTGTTTTCCAGGGCAGGAATCTCAGTGTTACCAATTGGATAGTCTTGTTCTTCCCTCAAAAAATAATGTCCTTTGTCTTACCTGACAAGCTCTTGCCTCAGAATGTTCAGTCCTCATAGTGAAATGCATTGAGTAAGATTGAATGTAGCAAAAAGAATTTAAAATAATGTTAAGTGACTGGATTTTTTAAAAAATTCTTTATTTGCATATTAAAAAAAATCTGAACAGAAAAATATGTGAATGAGTGAAAAATGGGATCCCAATATTTCCACTCAAAACCACACAGCAGATATTCAGCACCATTCCTGCCAGCAATGGAGATGTTGTAATTCCTCGTTATGATCTATCAGGGCATCTTTTAAGGAACTTTCTGAGGTGATCTGCAAAACTTCAGATGTTGCTGACATTTTATGTGTTAAAGTGATATACCAGAACAATTGCCTTTGGGTTTTTATAGCAATATATTTCTTGCAGTGCTTTTCTGATTTCATGTTCTAATATGCCTGGAACAGAGAGCACTTTTCTTTTTTCCACTGATGAATGTGTTCTGCATGTTGTATTTGTGTGTATCCACAGAAAGCAGTGTGGATGGAGGTGCCCTGGTTATTTATAACTAAAACCAATTATTTTTACTATGAATTTTTAACAGCTCCAGCTGTGGTTGTTTAGATAATATATAATGTTTATTCTTCTCTTGTACCATCCTGTCCATAAAAAAGTTCATGTCTTCAGAGCAGGGAGAATCTTGGTTGATATTTGGTACAGCAAGCTGGTAAATGCAAGCTGAGCCCCAAACACTTTGGGCATGGAACCCTTCCTAAGTATGAATAAATGTGAAATGTGTTCTCCTGCTACAGGGAGAATAATTCTCCTGCTTCAGTTCCATCTACTGACCTGCACTTTTAATTCTTTTAATTTGGTTGTCCTTTTTATACTCAACCAAATTCTTTCCTCCTACATCTCTTGTTGCACTTTTTGGTGTTATTTTTGCCAGGTCCCCTCTCCCATTCATAAGTGTGCTCAGGTATTAAATCCAGATGCTCCTCTGACCTGCAGCCTGCTCTGTGGCACACCCTGAATTTTCTGTCCTTTTGAATGAAGTGAGAATTATTAAATGCATTTTCAAATATTAGATTGGTTACTGTGCATGGAAAGGATGAAATGACCAAACTTCCTCTCAGCTGTGGATGAGTTTTGGCATTTTCTGCCCCAAGTTTGGCTTTGGCATTTAGTTCTCAGTTGAATTCTTTCTGAAGCCATCTAAATTTTTATTGATGCTATAACAAGCCCCTCAAGAGAGGGAAAGCTTCACCGCCATAAACAGTGGAATAAGTAAGACCTGTCTGCTTGTCTGCCTTCAGCTAATGGCAGGATAAGCTGCTGATTTTGCTGCTGCTCTTGGGTGCTGAATAGTCAAGAAAAGAAAGAATATTGTGGACCAGTAATGTGCATTAATTAGTCTGGAGGATGTATCCCAGTAATACCTGTATCAGTATCACTAAGTCTGGATCAAGCAATTCAAAGATGGGCTTGTGTTGTGAGAGCAGGGAGGGATCTGTGCAGGCCTGTTTTGTAATACCTTGGCATTAAGATTTTAACTGGGCTTGTCATTTGTGGGTATGCTGAGAAGGTGATTAATTGCTAGATTAAAAATAACTTTTTTGATCTGGGAATATCTAGTGCCTGCTGTCCACGGAGACTGGTACTAGAACAACTAACTTCTGTAAAAGTTCACAAAACACCAGCTTTGTCTTGTCTTTACACAGGCCCTTCCATCAGCTGGAGCAGAGAGAGATGGTGTTGCTTTAATTCTGAGCCCAAAGACCCTCCGAGGTCGTAGCATTTAGCAAAGCAGTTTTATGCTACAGAAAGGCTTCACCTGCCTGCTCACCTCACTTAAACCCCAGCACAAACCCACCCGAAAATTGCATGGAAAGAGATTAACTCAGCAGCAAGTGTCTCTGTATGTGTAAAGGCACAGTTCAGCACAGCCAGAGAGGCTGGGATTTTCAGAGACCTCTCCCCAAATTTCACTTGTGAGCTCTGGCTTTGGCACAGTTCCCTCTCATCCAGGTGGGAAATGTCTGCTCAGTTCCCTGAGCTCACAGCAGGCTGTGCCCCTGTGGATGCAGCTGGACCAGGGATCTGCCCGTGGAGCTCCAGCCAGGCCAGTTCTGATGCTGGGAACTAACCCAGGGATGCCTTAGGATTTCAGCTTTTATATTTTTCATATATTTGTAATCCTGCAGTTCTTTAGTGTGTAACCCTGAACTCCACACACAGTGTGAGCTGCTGCCTCCCCATTTTGGGCAGACACAACAATTCCTCTCCAGGCCTGGCAATCAAGGACCCCTCCCTGCCTCAGGCCTGAGAGATGTGAAAAAAAGTGAGTTGGGGGAGCAAACTTGGGGTAAATGACTTCATTACCTGAAGCTGCAATTGGGGGATGAACCCCCAATATGCAAATGGACCAAACTGATAAAAGTGTGAAAATCCGTGACCATTGTCCATTTTTGGATGTAGCCCCTGAGGGGCTTTGTCTGCCCAAAATGTTCCTGAAGGCCCTTTAAAAAATAGAACTGCTTTTTTTTTCCCTTAACTCTGTCTGGCCTCTGTTTTTAGGCAGCCCCAAAAAGGACGTGGGGGCCGTGTCACCTCACCCCTCACGCCAGGTGACAGCCAGCAGCTCTGTGCTGAAGCACCAGGCAGTGCTGAAGGAGAGAGAGAAGGAGATGTCGCAGGTTCCATGTGCTGCCCCGGGGATGGGAACATCTGGCTGGTGATAATGAACAGCTGGGCAAGCACAGCTTTACACTCCACAGCTGTTTGCTCAGCGAGCAGGAGTGGGGGGTGTCAGACCCCCGCCACACTGGAACCTCAGCACTGCACTGCAAGCACACTTGAGGTTTCTGTTTGACTTTTCCCTGCTGCCAAAGAAACTTCACTTAATTTTCTCTCAGAAAAGTGCAATCATAATAAGGAATCTGCTAGATTCCTGGGTCAATATGTTGAATTTGAATGGATTGGGCATATGCACGTGTGTCTGTCTGTTAAAACATGAGTGTGCTCTTTAAACGACTTACATAGCTCTGCATATAAATCTTTGGAATGGTTCTGAACACACACAAAAATCAAATAAAGGAAGGTAAGGCCAAGGAAGTGTTTTTCCAGATTGATAGCCAATTGAAACTGTAGTCCCTTCCTGGAATGGTGAGGCCATTGTATTTGGCATTTGTGAGTTCATCTGCAGGCACATCCCTGGATCAGGCTCCTTCTGATGCCTTGGANAAAACTTAAGGCATCATTTCTCCTGTAGGAGCTCCTGCCAGCTCAGGTGCTGACATTTCTGTGAGAGCTGTGATGCTGCCTCTCCGAGCTCCTCACAGAGGGATCTGCCTGGGAGCTGACAGCTGATGACTGTGATAGGCAAGGAGCTGCACCAGATGAGATAATGGTCTTCTCTGACCTTAAAATCTTGCAATAAAAATAATAACAGTAAGGCAAAGCACCTCAGAGTTTCAAGACTCAATATTACAAAAGACTGAAATTTACTTTGCCTGCTGCTTGCCACGCTGCTGTGAAGTTTTAAAAATTTACTTTGATAATTCATAATCATATGCAAAGGGCTGCAGTACAGACTTGGATGCTACGAAGACAACATTTCTGAATTCTAGACTTTGCCTGCATGCCTCCTACCACAGTTTTGAAGTTTTGAGTTTTACTTTGGTCACCTTTTTATATAAAATTTATAAATCAACACTTGTAAATAACTTTTGCTCAGAATACAAAATTAGCTCCCGTGGCTCATTGTTTATGTAACCTGATGTTATTTCTTCATCATGGAAGTGATCATTGAGGTGACCACGTACCTAATCAGGACATTACTTTTCTATCCTTTTAAATCCGGTGAGAATTATTAAATGCATTTTCAAAAATTAAAACTGATTTCTGAAGACTGGACTTAATGGAAGGAAAAAGTTCTTGCTGGCAGAAACAGAAGCTTCTGTTTGTATGGGATCAACCTTACCTGAATGGGCCCAAGAAGATATTTTAATTTTTAATAGGATTTTCTGGGCAGATATGATCAGTATTCACAGGCTAAAACTGGGAACAGGACTTGCAAGAAGGCAAGGTAGAAAGGGGTGTGAATAATCTGTGCACAGGCATGTAGGAAAAGTGTTCTGGAAAATGCAGAGGCACCACCTCCCCCATCTACGTGCAGCATTGGAAGGATTATTTCAGTAGCAGACAACATCATGCTCATAACAAAATATTGCAGGAAAATCTCTTAAATTGGTTTTCATTTGATTCCAAGGCACATATACCTTGGAATACCTGAAGAGTGGGTTTCTCAGGATCGTATTTCATACCTTTACCCCTGTGTCAAGGAAGCTCTGCAAACAGGCTCTAAAAGCCTCCCTGGGGTGGTATTATTACACCTGTACAGAGAAAAGCCTCAGAGCAACCTGCAGCAATGTACTTTGGGACCTGGGCTTCCCCTGTGTGGCTTTGTCAGGATCCCTGTCAAATATTACATTTTATGCTGCTGCTTGCTTGGATTTTTACCTGGGTGAGATCAGCCCACGTCCCCTGAAGGGTTGAGGACAAGGCGGGTGTCTCACTTTTAAATGATCTGCAATCTCAGTGCAAGCATGGAAAGCAAAGGCAGCTGTTGCACAGTTCAGAACTCAGCGCCTGAGAACAGCAATGGAAAATCACTTATAAAAACATTAGAAACACAGACTAATGCTCTCTGTCACCTTGGTGTAAAATCTAATGAATGCATGCCAAGATGAAGTGGCAGCTCTCCAGAAACCCGTCCTGTGATGTCTTCACCCCCAAGTCTTTCAGACTCATTATCTCCAAGGTCCAGACTGGGCTCTGTGTCAGGCAGAGCCAAGCAAGAAGTACCAAATCTTCCTCTGTTGTGTGCTGGAAATCTCTGTGGCCTGTGCAATGTGTTGCTTGCTCTTTCCCTTCCTCTCACGCGCTCAGCTCCTTCAGCAGCGCTCTGGAGCCCTGTCCCATCCTCAGAAAAGGGAAAACATGATAATGAGGAGATGGATGGGATCCTCTTCATGATCTCTAATCTCTTCCACTTTCATTGGTGACAGGTGCTGGAGTGAATTCTGTGGTAAAGGGAGCTCCTGAACTACTGGGATAAAAATTAAATGCCTGGCACAGGGAAATTACCATATGGTTAAAGTGCCAGACATCGGTTCAGGATCTCTTCTGAACACTTTTGTTTGATTTGTGACACGACAATTAATCTTTTGTATTTTACCTATAAAGTGTGGATTATATTGCCTTCTTTTCTTAGTCCAAAAAGGGGTGATGATCCACACAGTCTAAAAAGGAAAAGACATACAAAATTATTGCTTGAATTTTAAAAGGCTCACATTAATGCTCTGTGCAGAGGATCTGGAGCACTTATTAAATGAATTATTACTGTTTTCACTTCTTGTGAGCCTTTGTTTCTTCTCAGCCCTTGAACCTTCCAAGTTTCTGATACATGGTTTACTCTGAGCAAACACTCTTTCTCTCAGAGCTGCTTTTATTTTAGATTGAATCAGAAAAAGGGGAATAAATGAATAAAGAACTAACACAAGACCAACAGGAGAGAAAAGGCAGGAATTATTCTCTTTATCTCAGCCATTTTGGGTAAATTTTTAGCCCTGTGTAGAAGCAGAGAGCATGGGACAGCATTATTTAAAGGCATGCTAATGGAACAGAGATTCAGTACCACATTTCTTAGCAGAAATAGTTTGCTCTCTTCCTCCTTTCACCAGTCTCCCCAGAAATCCCTTATTTCTTAAAATACCTTAATCCATTCCATCCAAATACTTTTGTCCAATATCCTTTGACATGAAAACTGATCTCTTGCATCTCATTATTTTAGGATGTTTGGACTGATTTGTTTTGTATACTCTTGGATATTGCGAGCACGTTTCTTTCTCTTTTGATAACCTTCCACTGTCATTTTCTTTCAACTGATTTCTTGAAAAAAACTTTCTCTCTGAAGCTGAGATGGCTTGCTAAATGTCACCAAATTATTTGTGAATTTCTAGTGAATATTATTGGGAACAAAAAGGTGATAAGGGGCAAGAGAATGCTGATAATACATGACTCAGCTACGTAAGGCTCATATAACAGAAAACTCAGAATCCAGTCAAAACTAGATTGAAGATAATACTCCTATTACATGAAGTACAAAGTTAGAAAGGGGGGTTAGTGCTCTTGTGATCCAGCTTACCTGTGAAATTTAGGAGTATTATAAACCCTGAGCAGTTTGTGACAGCTGTGACATTTAGGCGGCCTTGGTGCATTCAGAATAAACTTTTCTGAAAACTATGATGGATTTTTTTTTTTTACTTTGTGTCCCTTCCTTTCTGATCCTGGACAGAAATATGCAGATATCCTCTCTTCTCAGAACAGCTTGTGACTCACCCTGAAACCTCACTCATGTTTGATGCTTTCTGATGGCAGCACCTCCAGCTTTGTAGATAATTTTTGTTCTCCTCCTCTGAATCATGGCACTTTTCAGTTCATTAAGAATGTTCATCAGGCTCATAAAGAGCAGGCAGGAGCTACAGGAATGTGAGTTATCAGCTGAAGGAGGCCCAGTGCTCAGATCATTCATCCCTGTCCCACCTTCCTGTCCCAGCACTGCCTGTGCGGGCTGGAGGGAAGAACAAAAAGAAATTGTTCCCTCTGCTCACCTTGTCACATTATTCTCAGCTCCTGCAGGGCAGACCCACCTTGATCAGCTGCTGGGCCTCAGCTCCACGTTCCAGAGCAGATTCACACCCTGCCAGCCTGTCCAAGGAGCTGCTGGAGCCACCTGAGGGTGCTCCTGCTGAAGCTGCAGAGTTCTGGCAGCTCTGGGGGACTCTGCTAACCCTCCCAGCCTGCTCCCCAGGGTGTGCTGGTCACGCTCCGCAGCCCTGGCACTCTGGGAGCTGCTCCTTGGCACAGCTGTGCTGGGAAGTCTGTCTGGTTGGCAGAATACAGCTGGAATTGTTATTCTTCACGGGGAACCTCAAAGGCAGGCGCAGCTGACCTGGCACCCAGAATGGCCACTTGAATTCAGTCTAATGAATACTATGCATGGAGGCGTTTGAATGTGAAGTAAGAACTGAATGCATTTTATGCCCTTGCAAAGTCTAAACGTTGCATTTGTTGTTAAAACCTGATTGTTTAATATGGCATTGTCCGTCTAAAAGGAAGAAGCAGCTATGTAATTATGGCTTTTCACTCAGTGAAACGTCATCATTTTCAGGTTAATGATAATTAGGAACAGATAAAATAGTACAAATAAATTCTACATAGCTACTAATTTCAACTGATGCTTTAATCTACTACAACACAATATCATTGCCTCTGATATGTCTCCCTTCCTCTTCATTTTCATTTGATGTTGCAATATTCTGATTCCCTGTGCAGCTCTGTCATTCATCAGAGGTGGCAGTGTAGACTGCATCCCTGTGAAGGACTGTATCCGTGGTGGGTTTCCACTAAAAATGAGAGAAGATGTTACAAAATATGGTATTTTCTGTGCAAGAAAAACAACAACAACAACAACAACAACAACAACAACCAAAAAAAAAAAAAAAAAACACAACCAAAACAAAAGCAAAAAACCCACTCACAAACAAAAAACCTCTTCTTTAGAAAAATTTTTTATGCTGAAAGAACTTATTTCTGTCCAAATATCAAATGAAATAATTTTCCATGAAAGGATTTACCTTTCACACGTTTTACTGATAAAGAATGACACATTGTTTGAAGAGCAAATAGGTCAGTTTAATCCACCCAGTGCCTCAAGATTTCTGCGTGTCAGATTTTCTGTGTTTTACTGGCGCTTTCTTTAGGGCAGAGCTATCTCCTAAAGAAAAGGATCATGTTGGACAGGCTGGCGAGTTTGTCATTCAAGAAGCACAAACCTTGTCCCCTGTGCAATTAGGGAACAAGCTCACCAGTGACCGACTAACCCTGCCAGTTATGCTTCACTGAGGAATAACTTGTCAAATGTCACTTTTCTTTTAGCCTGGAAACTTGAACTCCTGCAAGCTCTTTAAGATGAGTAGTTGCAGCAAGGAGATTTGCTCCCCTCAATGAGAAAACCTGCTGAAAGTCACAAGTTACTGGGTCCTGGAAGGCCCTGAGGGCTCAAACCAGTCTCAGATAGGGATGTTCCTGTCTGCTCGTGTAAGCTGCTGGTTGTTTGGCTGAGGGATAGTGACAGCAAGCTGAGGGGTTTTCTTACTGCAGTTCCTTCCTTTCTAAAGGAATGGAATGTTTTCTTTTCCCGTGAAGGGTGGCAGGAGCAAAATGAGCGACAGCATTCCTCCTGCAACTTTTCTGGGAGGACAGAGGCATGTGCTGCTGTAGGAGGTGCAGAGCTGCCCCCAGCTCTCTGAGATGCTTTTGTCTCTACCTGCACCTTTGGAATTTTTGTAGGAATTGCACCTGTTAGCTCCAGGCTTCTCCCTGGCTGCTTTCCTTCAGGGAAAGCACCAGAGATGCTCTTCTGTGATTTAACTATGTGAGGAATTTCACCTAAGCGCTTAGCATTGATTTATCTAAATGAGATCCGTTGACATATTTGCTTGCAACTCCCATCGAGGAGGACCATTAACATCTCGTTCCTGGCAATAAATCTACAGAACTCTGGGAATATCAAGCAGTACGTGGGAAATGCCTCTGCTTACAGGTTAGCCACTGGTAGCTGTTCCTAAATTCCAGGAGCCTAAAGAAGAATCTCCTGCAGAGAAATCTTGCTACAACCATTAGGGAAGCATCTTGTGAAATATATATGTGACCAAATCATTGTGCCTGACTGGAACAGCATCTTTTGTTCCTTAAAGCATGAGCCACCCTGAAATCCTGCCTGAAATAGGTGCTGGTTCTGGGGTTTGCACCGAGGTGAAAACTCTCAGCAGAAGATTTGAGAGGGGGAATGACAGAAGCCTGGTGAGGGATGAGCTTGATGTTCAAGAAAACCACAAATACAAGCAGTTGAAAGTGTAATGAGCAAGTACTGCAGGTCAGCACCATTTTTAAGCAATTCTCCACCACAGAATGTGGGATGAAAGAAAACTGAAGGTATTTCACCAACCAAGGGACTACTGATAAACTTTTAAGGCCAGAAGTTTGTAGGACAAATTCCTGAAGTAGTGGTGTTTATTGCATTTGCTGGTAAGCTTGGAAGATTTCTTAATAGGATGGTCAGGAATCAGTCAAACAGAGAAACTATAGCCTGGGAAAAAAAGTACCCCTTTGTTCTCTTTTATTGGTTTGAATTTTCTCCAAGTGAGCAAGTCAAGCAGAACAGGAAGTCTTGAAAGCATTTGTTCTCTTGTTCGCCTGAACTTGGCTGCTCTGCAGTGCTGAAATCCTAAATCAGCAGCTGAAGAGGTGAGATTTAAAAAATGTGGATACAGCTGGAATTAAATCAGCATTTCAAAAACTGAATTTCAGTGTTTCTGTGTTATAAATAAGAGAAGTACCTAGGTTAAAATAGATAACATCTTCTTGATGGTGTTCCCTTGCTCCTAAGCTTTGGATTTATATTGTATTTTCCCTTCTTCAGGGATATGGTGCTTTTCAGTTCCCCAGTGTTCTCTTGTACATTTAGAGTTTTAAAAAGCTGTTGGTTTAGTTTTAACACTCCTCAACTGACTGGAATAACAAAAAAATTGTTTGGATCTTTTTAGAGAGAGAGGGAGAGGGAAGTGTTTGTTCCTTTGTGCTTCTGGATGCACAGCATGTGGAGACCCCCAGATATGTGTTGCTGTGTTGTTTCTCTGCCTTTCCTGTGGATGCAGAGAAATTCTGGAGGAGTTTTTCTTCACCTGGAGTCCAGTTCAGCTCTCTCATGATGTGCCCTGGTGCTCCACTCCATCCCTCTCCAGTCTGGGGTGAGCAGGCAGCTCTAAGAGAAACTTCTCCCTCTGCTTGATGTGACTTGGCTTTACAGAATGTAATCCTAAACTTCAGAGTTGTTCTCATCAAAATTACCTAGATTGCCCTAATTTCTGTGAGAAAACAGAGCAGGGCTGACAGTTTGCTCATCATGCAATAGAACAAGGATAAAAATGTAGAGTGGGTTGTCTTGGATTAGCTGGCCA
Organism: Oxylabes madagascariensis; assembly: GCA_013400675.1. Classification (NCBI taxonomy): domain Eukaryota; kingdom Metazoa; phylum Chordata; class Aves; order Passeriformes; family Timaliidae; genus Oxylabes; species Oxylabes madagascariensis. Next base: position 11,711 of record VYZR01098115.1, on the reverse strand, counting down.
AAATATGTGCTTTGGGCAGCCTTCAGTGTAATGATCAGTCATTTTGTGTTTGAGTCATGCTAGAAGTGAAATAAAACTGGTTTCTATGAGGAACAGGCCTACAGGAGATCGTTCAATCAGTGTTCTAATTGTTGCTGGTGTTCTCTCTTTTTATGAGGCTTCAGAACATTTTTGTGTTTTTTTCCAATTCACTGGTGTGCTGGGGACCAAGCTTTATGTACAAAGAAGAGTAACTGGATAAGAGCCAAAAAGAAAAACAAGAGCATGTTGTTAAATTCATAGCCTACTTGAAATGAATAATTCTCTATTCTGCTGATTAACCTCTTCTTCAATCTAGTTTGCATTCAGGAAATGAATTCCCTTACTAGTGAGAGGGCACCATGTTATGCAGTCTAATAACATTAAAATACAAGATGTGTCTCTTGGTGGCAGGAAAAAAAACCCACATCCCTCAAACCCAAAGGAACAAGTGACCTGTCATAATAAACACAGCAAGTGCATGGCTTGGTTTAAAATTCTTT